>JAULAV010005591.1:0-25003 GCA_030789695.1 Scilla litardierei
GGCATGTCCCCATGCACTTACCGGCAACTGGCATTGCATCAACAATGGTCGAGCGATCCATTGTAGTCTCTTTATAAGAGATTCAGCTAACCCATTCTGGGTGTGAACATGAGCTACATGATGTTCAACATTTATGCCGGTTGCTTGGCAGTAGTCTAGGAAGACTTGTGATGTGAATTCCCCAGCATTATCCAGACGTAATTTCTTGATCTGGTTGTCTAGGAAATGTGCCTGCAACTTTATAATTTGTGCCAGTAGCTTTGCAAAGGCTACGTTGCGGGTGGACAGGAGGCACACATACGACCATTTCGAAGATGCGTCGATCTGTACCATGTAGTACCAAAATGGTCCACTTGCGGGGTGCATAGGCCCGCAAATGTCTCCATGTATTCTCTCTAGGAAGCTTGGAGACTCAGAGTCCACCTTCAGGGTGGATGGTCTCGTAATCAATTTCCCTTTGTAACAAGGGGGACAAGGATGTGCACCCTTCCGAAGTAGCGTCAGGCTTTTCGGGTTAATTCCACGGGATTGGGATATGATGCGACGCATCATATTCCTTCCAGGGTGTCCTAGTCTATCGTGCCAGAGTTTGAATTCTGGTTGATTATGGCACTTCTGGTGCTCTAGTGTGTTTGCTTCCATTGCTCTGATCCTTGTGTGGTAGAGACCCGACGGGAGTCCCTCAAAACGCTCGACGGTGTTTTTAGCACCGTTTTTATGAGACGCTACATCAAGGTATTCTCTATTTTGTTTGCTCACCGTTTCAAGGTGGTATCCGTTTAAGCGGATATCTTTAAAGCTTAACAGGTTTCTATGCGAGCTAGGGGAGAGAAGTGCATCTTTTATAAGTAGTTTTGTTTTGTAGGGGAGCATAAATTGTGCTTCTCCTGATCCTTCAATGATACCTGATGGACCGGAAATTGTATTTACGGTGCCATCATATTTATTAATGCTTTGAAAAAAGCAGATGTCTTGGAGGATCGTGTGCGTAGAGGCACTGTCCACTAGGCATTTAAAGTCCATCTATTTTAAAAGAAAATATCGCAGTATAAGGCACACACAAAAAGATATACTACGGATAATCAATTTAATGTCTGAAAAAGTACTTCAACATGCTAGAGAAGAAAAACAAGCAGATAAATAGTTTCTCAAAAAGGAAAGCTACAATGCATAGAAAATGGATAATGTCCTCAGTCGAGCAGGTCATCGTTTGAGAAGTCCTCAGCGATGAACCTGATTGGTGCCAGGTCTTCTTGAACCACCAGGTTTGTCTCATCTTGCTTCTGGCTCTCTTTGTACAAGTCCTGCAGGTGGCGTGGAGTCCGACAATTCCTGGAACAGTGTCCAGTCATGCCACACCTGTGGCACTTATCTTCCCAGTCCTTTCTGGGGGCAGATGTCTGGCCGTCGTCCTTTCTTTTCCACACATTATTTTTCTTCCTCCCCTCATTGTTGCTTCTGGGAGGGGGTCCTCTAGCCTGCTTCTTCATCACTTTACCCTTCTGGGGTTTGCCTTTGAAGTTGCTCCTCTTCTTCTGGGAGGAGCTGTGATGCGCTTCAGGCGCAGGAGCAGTGCCGGTAGGGCGTGAGTTATGGGTGGCCAGAAGGATGTCACGATTCTGCTCTGCCATCAGAAGGCATGAGAGAAGCTCTGAGTATTTCGTGAACTTTCGTTCACGATACTGTTGCATTAGTATGACATCCTTCTCGTGGAAGGATGTATACATCTTCTCTAACATGCGCTCCTCCGTCACCTTTTCACCACACAACTTCAGGCGTGGGGTGATGCTAAAGAGTGCCGAGTTGTACTCGGCAATAGACTTAAAGTCTTGGAGACGGAGGTTCTCCGATTCATATCGCGCTCTGGGAAGTATAACATCTCTTTGATGTTTATACCTATCCTCGAGGGCGGTCCATAACTCATACGAGTCTTCCACCGTGAGGTACTCGGCCTTCAGGGTCCGATCGATATGGCGTCTGATATAGATAATTTCTTTTGATTTATCTATATCAGAAACCTTATCGCCTATAGCGATGGCGTGGCTCAATCCCTGTGCTCGCAGATGGAATTTTATGTCCAACTGCCAGCTTAAGTAGTTCTTGCCTGAAGCATCCAAAACGTCAAAATCGACGCTCGCAATTTTGGCCATTTATCACTCGAGCATGTAAAAAGATAGGCAATAATTAGATATTTTCACAGAAAAATAAATAATTAAGCACATTAGACACAGATATTTGCTGCGTGGATCGGCTAATCACCATATTAATTACATTCCATACAGTCCCAAAAAAAGAAATGAAAGTACAACTCGGGAACCCCCGTGGGGCCCCTATTCTTCTGGAATAGTCCTTCATCTTTTTGAGGCGTCCGCCGGTCTTGTAATATTACAAAATTATCCTCACTACATATTTCTCTCAAAGGAAAATAATGCGGGAAAATAAAACGGTGATCCCTAGCCGATCCAAAACCACAGCAAATATTGACATTCATCGCAGGCAAATAAAATGCAGCAGGCATTTAATCATCACAGGCAGTTTATTCATTACATGCAATTTAATCATCACAGGCAGTTTATAATGGAGAATGAAATCTTTCGTTTAAAAATTATTGGACCACTAGGCAACGTCATACACCGTTGGTTAGTTGACTAACGGCAGAGCGGTCGCAGGATCTTCTTAATTTTTAAACGTTTAAAAAAATCATATAATTCGAATAAAAAGCGATGAATAAAATCACATGTAATTTTGTCCAGATTTTGACGAAAAAAAATCGTAACTAAATCTGAAAAAGATTTGAAAATCGAAAAATTTTCGGGGTCAAAACCCTAGTCAGGGTTTTGGGATACGCACGCCAGGCCCGTACGCCGCTACTAGCGACCGGGCCCGTACGTCGCTACTGGCGGCCGGGCCCGTACGCCGATGCTGGCGGTGGCGGGATGGGGGGGGCACCGCTGCGGGTGGCGGAAACAGCCCGCCGTCACAACGGTGAGCTCTGCCCGCCGTCTACAGGCGACGGGGGCGCCCGCCGCTGCTGGCGGCAGGACGGGCCTGCCGTCGTAGCGGCGGGGGTGGCCCGCCGCTGCAGGCGGCGGGTTTCGCCCGCCGCGTGCAGCGGCGGGGACGCTCGCCGCCGCTGGCGGCGGGGGTCCCCGTCGCTGCAGGCGGCTGGGGAGCCCCGCCGCTGCAGGCGGCGGGGCCGCCGCCGCGAACGGTGGGGGGAGCCCCGCCGCCGCAGGTGGGGGGGGGGGGGGCGCCACTGCGAACGGGGGGGGGGGGGGGGTCCCCGCCGTGCAGGCGGCGGGGGGTTCCCGTCGCCGCGAACGGCGGGGGGGGGGGGGGGGGTCCCACAACTGCAGGCGGCGGGGGTTCCCTGCTGCTGTAAACGGCGAGGGGATCCCCGCCGTGTAGGCGGCGGGGGGGGGGGGGGGGGGTTCCGCTGCCGCAGGGGGCAGGAAAGCCCCGCCGCGGCGGGCGGCGGGGGTTGCCGCCGCTTCAGGCGGCGGCGGTAGGGGGGTGCGGGAGAAATCCCCCTAGGGTTTTAGGCGATTTTTGGAAAAAAGTTGGATAAAAATCCGATTTTTATTGGAAAAAAACCAGTTTTAATCTTCCAAAAAAGCGTTTTTATTGTAAAAAGTTGATCTTTAACAATAAAAACGATAAAAATTTAATTGATTGATCCAGGAAATTGGATCTCAACATATGTGCATATGAAATTTTAGATCTAGGGAGAAAGTTACCTCTAGATCATACCCGCCGGATCTAGCGACGTTCGGTGAAGGAAGCCCGTTCGCGTCGTGTTCATCCGTCGGCAGAGGTTCAGCTCAGCTGACGAGCATGCTGATAACGTGTTATAAACATGGTGGCTATGGAATCCATAGCCCTGTATTTATAAAAGTAGGGTTACATAATGGGAGGATACCCACTAACGGGTAGGCCCACCAAAAGCCCGTTTATAACAGATACAGATATCTGTCGATAATGGTTAAATGATCATATTTATTACATAAATGACACATTAGACAATACACTCACATATAATTTTTAGCTTTTGTTATAAACGGGCTTTTGGTGGGCCTACCCGTTAGTGGGTATCCACCCATTATGTAACCCTACTACTATAAATACAGGGCTATGGACTCCATAGCCACTACGTTTACAACACGTTATCAGCACGCTCGAAGCTGAGCCGAACAACTGCCGACGGACGAACGCGACGTGAACGGGCTTCCTTCACCGAACGTCGCTAGATCCGGGGGGGGGAGGATCTAGAGGTAACTCTTTCCACTAGATCTAAATTCATATGCGCATATGTTTAGATCCAATCTCTTGGATCAATTGTTTAATGAAGTTTTCATCGTTTTTATTGATAAAAATCTGTCTTTTTTCAATAAAAAACGACCTTTTGGAGATTAAAAAATGATTTTTTCTACTAAAATTGGCTTTTATCCCAAAAATCTTTAAACCCTACGGGATCTATTCGCCGGAGTGCGAACCCCCTTTAAACCCGTGCCGCCGCCGCCGCCCCTTTACGGCTTGCTGCAAACCACCACCACCCCCCGCGCCGCCGCTCGCAGCGGCGGCGCCCCCCGCCGCCTGCAGCGGCGGGCGCCCCCCGTCGCTGCGACGGCGGGTTCGCCCCCCCACCGCCAGCAGCGGCAGGCGACCCCGCCGCTGCACGCGGCGGGCAAAACCCGCCGCCTGCAGCGACGAGAGCCCCCTGTCGCTGCGACTACGGGCTCGCCCCACCGCCAGCAACGGCGGGCGACCCCACTGCTGCAAGCGGCGGGCGAAACCTGCCGCCTGCAGCGATGGGAGCCCCCCCGTCGCTGCGACAGTGGGCTCGCCCCACCGCCAGCAGCGGCGGGCGACCCCGCCGCCTGCCTGCCGCTGCGACGACGGGCCCCCTGACGCCCGCGACGGCACCCCCCCGTTGCTACGACGGCGGGTTCGCCCCGCCGCCAGCAGCGGCCGGCGACCCTGCCACTACAAGCGGCGGGCGAAACCCACAGCCTGCAGCGGCGGGAGCCCCCCCATCGCTGCGACGGCGAGCTCGCCCCGCCGCCTGCAGCGGCGGGCGAAACCCGCCGCCTGCAGCGGTGGGAGCCCCCCCGCTGCGACGGCGGGCTCGCCCCGTCGCCAGCAGCGGCAGGGCACCCCGCCGCCTGCGACGGCGCCCCCCCTGCGGCCGCCCGCAACGGGCCCCCCGGTGCGCGTGCATGTCCTGAAACCCTAGCTGCATGAAGTGGCAATCCGCGCGACCAAAAACCCTAACTAGGGTTTCACCCCGAAAATTCACTATTTTCAAACGTTTTTCAGATTTAATTCGATTTTTTTCGTTATAATCTGGACAAATTACATGTGATTTCATTCAACGCTTTTTATTCGGATTATATGATTTTTAAACGTTTAAAAATTAGGAAGATCCTGCGACCGCTCTGTCGTTAGTCAACTAACCTAACGGTGTATGACGTATCCTAGTGGTCCAATAATTTTTAAACGAAAGATCTTCACTTTCCATTATAAACTGCCTATGATGATTAAATGCCTGCTGCATTTTATCTGCCTGCAACGAATGTTAATATTTGCTGTGGTTTTGGATCGGCTAGGTATCACCATTTTCTTTTTCATGCATTATTTCCTTTTTGAGAGAAAAATGTAGTGAGGATAATTTTGTAATATTACAAGACCGACGGACGCCTCAAGAAGATGAATGACCATTCGAGAAGAATAGGGGCCCCACGGGGGTTCCCGAGTTGTACTTTCATCTCTTTTTGGGACTGTATGGACTGTAATTAATTTAGTGATTAGCCGATCCACGCAGCAAATATCTGTGTCTGAAATGCTTAATTATTTATTTTTCTGCAAAAATATCTAATTATTTCCTATCTTTTAACATGCTAGAGTGATAAATGGCCAAAATTGCGAGCGTCGATTTCGACGTTTTGGATGCTTCAGGCAAGAACTACTTAAGCTGACAGTTGGACATAAAATTCCATCTGCGAGCACAGGGATTGAGCCACGCCATCACTGTAGGTGATAAGGTTTCTGATATAGATAAAGCGAAAGCAATTATCTATATCAGACGCCATATCGATCGGACCCTGAAGGCCGAGTACCTCACGGTGGAAGACTCGTATGAGTTATGGACCGCCCTCGAGGATATGTATAAACATCAAAGAGATGTTATACTTTCCTGAGCGCGATATGAATGGGAGAACCTCCGTCTCCAAGACTTTAAGTCTATTGCCGAGTACAACTCGGCATTCTTTAGCATCACCTCACGCCTGAAGTTGTGTGGTGAAAAGGTGACGGAAGAGCGCATGTTAGAGAAGATGTATACATCTTTCCACGAGAAGGATGTCATACTAATGCAACTGTATCGTGAATAAAAGTTCACGAAATACTCAGAGCTTCTCTTATGCCTTCTGATGGCAGAGCAAAATCGTGACCTCCTTCTGGCCACCCATAACTCACGCCCTACCGACACTGCTTCTGCACCTGAAGCGCATCACAGCTCCTCCCAGAAGAAGAGGAGCAACTTCAAAGGCAAACCCCAGAAGGGTTAGGCGATGAAGAAGCAGGCAAGAGGACCCCCTCCCAGAAGCAACAATGAGGGGAAGAAGAAGAAGAATGTGTGGAAGAGAAAGGACGACGGCCAGACTTCTGCCCCCAGAAAGGACTGGGAAGATAAGTGCCACAGGTGTGGCATGACTGGACACTGGTCCAGAAATTGTCGGACTCCACGCCACCTACAGGACTTGTACAAAGCGAGCCAGAAGCAAGCTGAGACAAACCTGGTGGTTCAAGAAGACCGGGCACCAATCAGGTTCATCGCTGAGGACTTCTCAAACGATGACCTGCTCGACTGAGGACATTATCTATTTTCTATGCATTGTAGCTTTCCTTTTGAGAAACTATTTATCTGCTTGTTTTATTTCTAGCATGTTGGAGTAATTTTTCAGACATTAATTGTTTATCAGTAGTATATCTTTTCTTGTGCCTTATACTGCGATATTTTCGCTTAAAAATAGATAGACTTTAAATGCCTAGTGGACAGTGCCTCTACGCACACGATCCTCCAAGACATCTGCTTTTTTCAAAGCATTAATAAATACGATGGAACCGTAAATACAATTTCCGGTCCATCAGGTATCATTGAAGGATCAGGGGAAGCACAATTTATGCTCCCCAACGAAACACAACTACTTATAAAAGATGCTCTTTTCTCCCCTAGCTCGCATAGAAACCTGTTAAGCTTTAAAGATATCCGCTTAAACGGATACCACCTTGAGACGGTGAGCAAACATAACAGAGAATTCCTATATGTAACGTCTCATATAAACGGTGCTAAAAACACCGTCGAGCGTTTTGAGGGACTCCCGTCGGGTCTCTACCACACAAGGATCAGAGCAATGGAAGCAAACACACTCGAGCACCAGAATTGCCATAATCAACCAGAATT
The DNA here is from genome assembly GCA_030789695.1 of Scilla litardierei. Classification (NCBI taxonomy): domain Eukaryota; kingdom Viridiplantae; phylum Streptophyta; class Magnoliopsida; order Asparagales; family Asparagaceae; genus Scilla; species Scilla litardierei. The sequence continues at coordinate 7,463 of JAULAV010005591.1, forward strand.
CAAACTCTGGCACGATAGACTAGGACACCCTGGAAGGAATATGATGCGTCGCATCATATCCCAATCCCGTGGAATTAACCCGAAAAGCCTGAAGCTACTTCGGATGGGTGCACCTCCTTGTCCCCCTTGTCACAAAGGGAAATTGATTACGAGACCATCCACCCTGAAGGTGGACTCTGAGTCTCCAAGCTTCCTAGAGAGAATACATGGAGACATTTACGGGCCTATTCACCCGACCATTTCGGTACTACATGGTACTGATTGATGCATCTTCGAAATGGTCGTAAGTGTGCCTCCTATCCACCCGCAACGTAGCCTTTGCAAAGCTACTGGCACAAATTATAAAGTTGCAGGCACATTTCTCAGACAACCAGATCAAGAAATTGCGTCTGGACAATGCTGGGGAATTCACATCACAAGTCTTCCTAGACTACTGCCAAGCAACCGGCATAGAAGTTGAACATCCTGTAGCTCATGTTCACACCCAGAACGGGTTAGCTGAATCTCTTATAAAGAGACTACAATGGATTGCTCGACCATTGTTGATGCAATGCCAGTTGCCGGTGAGCGCATGGGGACATGCCATCTTACACGCTGCATCGCTAATAAGATTACGACCGTCTGGTAGTTAATCTTATTCTCCGATGCAACTTGCATATGGGAACCCGCCCGATATCTCTCACTTGAGGATATTCGGATGTGCTGTCTATGTCTCCATAGCACCACCGCAGAGAACCAAGATGGGTTCTCAACGGCGTCTTGGTATCTATATTGGTTTCGACTCACCATCGATCATTAGATACCTAGAACCCCTTACGGGGGACGCCTTCAAAGCACGTCTAGCAGATTGTGAGTTTGATGAGAGCATTTTTCCCAAACTAGGCATTAACACACAGAAGCCAGAAGCTTCAAAGACCATTTCATGGGACACAAAGACTTTATCCCATTTTTACCCACGTACAAATTAATGGGAAGACGAGATCCTGAAGATCCTTCAAATCCAAAACACAGTTCACATTTTACCGGACAAATTCACTGACAACCAGAAGATTGTCAGATCACACGTCCCTGCTGCAAATACGCCAGCTAGGATTGACATACCCAAAGATGGATGCAATCCACCTACAGCAGAAGCGGCCGTACCTCAACAAAAAAGAGGACGACCCCCAGGCTCCAAAGATAAGAACCCTCGAAAAAGGAAAAATCATGGAGCAATAATAACGATACCACCACAGGATGCTGAGCTCAGCCCAGCTACCTCTCCCCTCCTAACAACCCCTCAAGAGGAAAATATAGGAGAAATATCATTAAATTATATACGTACTGGGGAGGAACCGGACAGAAAAAGCACAATCATCGATGATAACTTCGCGCTCATTATTGCCACTCACGTCACTGAATACGACGATGAGACCGATCCACACTCTCTAGCAGAATGTAAACACAGAGAGGATTGGCCAAAGTGAAACGAGGCAATATGAGTAGAGCTGGACTCACTCTCGAAGCGCAAAGTTTTTAGACCTGTAGTCCTAACACCAAAGGGTGTTAAACCTGTGGGATATAAATGGGTATTCGTGAGAAAAAGAAACGAGAATAATGAGATCGTGCGTTATAAAGCGCGCCTTGTTGCACAAGGCTTTTCCCAACGACCAGGAATAGACTATGACGATACCTATTCCCCGGTCATGGATGCGATCACTTTCCGTTTCATTATTGGCCTATCCACAAAGGAAGGCTTGGATATGTAGCTCATGGACGTTGTGACTGTATACCTATATGGAAATATAGATAAGGACATCTATATGAAAATCCCAGATGGATACAAACTACCGATAAAAATGACAGAAAGACCTCGAGATGTCTACTCTGTCAAACTCCAGAGATCACTGTATGGTCTAAAACAGTCAGGTAGAATGTGGTACAACAGACTCAGTGAATTCCTAGTGCAACAAGGATTCACAACAAATGAAGTCTGCCCTTGCATCTTTATAAGAGCAAAGGGAACATGATTCGTAATCATTGCCGTCTACGTAGACGACCACATCATCGGATCTCCTGAAGAGATATGTGAGATATCCAAAAGTCTCACACAGACTTTTGAGATGAAAGACCTCGGTAAAACGAAGTTCTGCCTAGGCTTACAAATTGAACACTTGAGCGGAGGAATCCTGTTACACCAATCGACATACACAAAGAAAGTGCTGAAAAACTTCCTTATGGACAAATGTCATCCGCTTAGTACACCAATGGTCGTTAGATCATTGGTTGTTGACACAGACCCCTTCCGACCGCTGGAAGAGGGGGAGGAAACACTGGGTCCTGAAGTACCCTACTTAAGTGCAATTGGAGCACTCCTATACCTGGCAAACTGCACGCGTCCCGATATAGCGTTCGCAGTTAACTTACTAGCCAGATACAGTTCTGCGCCCTCAAAGCACCACTGGAACGGAGTTAAGCAACTTCTGCGCTACCTCCAAGGGTCTGTGGATATGTGACTATACTTCAAGAAAGGTGTATCCTTTGACTTGGTCGGTTATGTAGATGCAGGATACAGGTCCGACCCACATACCGCAAAGTCCCAGACCGGTTTCGTGTTCACGTACGGTGGGACGGCCATCTCATGAAGATCCATGAAGCAGACATCGACAGCAACCTCATCCAACCACTCTGAGCTCATTGCAATCCACAAAGCTAGCAGAGAATGCTTTTGGCTTCGATCAGTCATCAACCATATCCACAAGACCACCGGCCTGAAGACGGGAGATCTTGGACCTACCACCATGTATGAAGACAATGCAGCATGTATCGCTCAACTACGAGGTGGCTACATCAAAGGTGACAGGACGAAGCACATTTCCCCCAAGCTCTTCTGGACGCATGAACATCAAGTGGACAACCAGATCGACATCCTACAGATCCAGTCTTACAACAACCTGGCTGACCTATTCACTAAAGCTTTGCCTCGCAGTACCTTTAGAAAACTTGTACTAGGAATTGGGATGAGACAGTTGAGAGATTTACAAGCCTGAAGCATGTACTTATCAGGGGGAGTTAATGTAGTGTTGTACTCTTTTTCCTTGGATACTGGGTTTTCCCACTGGGTTTTCCATAGCCAAAGGTTTTAACGAGGCAGCCACATCAACTCTGGATCCAGAAATATCCACCTCTGATGTTATCCATCGATCAGGGGAAGTTACAGAGACTTGTACTCTTTTCCCTTAGCCACTGGTTTTTCCCACTGGATTTTTCTTGGCAAATGTTTTAACGAGGCAAGTACTCTTAAACTTAGGGATCCAGAAGTATCCATAGACCCACGATCAGATAAGCTCTATGAACCCTGAAGTGTTCATCACGACTTACAACAATGGATGGATAAGGGGAAGTGTTATAAACGGGCTTTTGGTGGGCCTACCCGTTAGTGGGTATCCACCCATTATGTAACCCTACTACTATAAATACAGGGCTATGGACTCCATAGCCACTACGTTTACAACAGCTTTTAATTAAAATCCATTTATTACACTTTTTAAAAATATTTTCTTTCCTTTATCTACACACTTTACCAATAACGCCCTCGGCAACCCCCGTGACTTAAAGAGCTGACCTCCTCACGACGCCAGGGGCAACACCGTCCGTCACCATTTTCCTCACCTCGTAGTGGACGCATCTGCTGCCTCGCGAGGCAACGAGACTAATGCCAACAGACCCTCCACGCCATCTTCCTCCCTCCTACACCCCACTACTGACGTCACCTGATCGCACCCCGGCGTACACGTCCCGAGGCGACGGTTGTAGTTTTACCGCAAGCGCACGGTATAGCGGCGAGCGGGTATCGAACACAGGGAGGACGAATGACCGTGCTTGCTCCTAATCAACCTGGCTATTTAGAGGGATAATTGCCTTGGGCGATCCTGTCACAATCGTCAGACAAAAGTGCGAAATATCAAATCAAATAGAGAACGCCTAGGGAATGGGGAATCCCCACTACTCACCGTATTTCACAATTGTGGTTCGCCGGTATCGAAATCGCTAGGATGAGAATTTGGATGAACTAGTTGCAACTAAATGTGGAACCAAGCTCACGCTCTCGCGCTGTTGCCGGTCTATAGCTATCCTAGGTTTGGGTCCAATCTCTTGCAAACCCTAGCCTAGGGAAGCTAGCATTAGGATCAACATCATCGTCCAATTGCGCACCGAGCCCAATCTCTTGCAAACTCGGTCCACAATCTAGATTAGGATAGTTCCTACCCGTCCAATCTCTTGCGAACGGGTATCGGCACGGAATTGCAACCGGAGATCCTAGCATCGGTCCAATTTCTTGCAAACCGATACTTCGAAAATCCGACTCCAACCCAATTCGGATTTCTAGGGCTTCCTATCGAATTGGGATCCAATCTCTTGCAAATCCCAATTGATGTGAATACCTAGCTATCCGTAGTAATTCGATCCCAATCTAATCCCTAATAACAATCCTAGCTCAATTTCTACCGATTCAACACAAATACGAAATTGGGCTTGTAGGGTTCATCCCCACGCCCCAAGACGTGGAGACTACTCACTAATCATAGCAATAGCACAATAATTAGCAATGAAATAGACAATGGAATTCATCACAACAATGATATAAACAATAAAAATAGAGTTTTTGGGGAAGGGAAGTGCAAACCAATGTAGATCTTCAATCAACCCAACAAAAATCCAAGTTTTTCTCTTCTCCAATCACAATTAATAAAGCTAAAAAGTAGACTCAAAAAGCTGCAAAAAATCTGAGAGGTGGCTCTCTAAACTAGGGTAAAAACAGAGCTTAAATAGCCCCAAAAATCGTCTAAAAATCCTGACCAAAATGCCCCTGCACAGCCTGTTTTCCGCAAATTTCGCTACAGGCTGCGCATCGCACTCGGCCGAGTGACAAAAGTCGCTCGGCCGAGTGAAAACCCTGTCAATTTTCCAGTAAGTCGGGGGCTTCAGGGGTCTTCAGTTCGGGGGCGGCTCGGCCGAGTGAGTTGTCGTCACTCGGCCGATGGCTTCACTTCACTCGGGCGGACGGGATTTGCCACTCGGCCGAGTGGGTCTTCTGAAGCTCAGATGGCCGAAAAACAGTAACTTCGATCTTTTTGAGGGCCTTCGTCTGGGCGCCACTCGGGCGGACGTGGTATCGTCACTCGGCCGATGTGGTCTCCGTCGCTCGGCCGAGTACACATGGAAATCGTGTCTGAACGGGTCGGCCGAGCAGTGTCTCGCTGGTCGGCCGAGTGGCTCCTCCACTCGGCCGAGTGGGACACAAAAAATGCCCAAACTGGTCGTTTTGGCCTCCTCGTCGCTCCGGCGACGTCCATTCTTCTTCCGCTCCTCTCCAACAGCAAAATACCCCTCGGGGAGGTCGTCGGTGGCCGTCTATCGTGAGCGCATCTCATGATCACTCCAAATCGCGCCAAATCACCTGAAATGCGACAAAAACAACAAAGCGTGAAAAGCATCGCAATATCGTCGATATATCGTGAAAAACATGATTTGGGCGATCTAAATGGCATGCAAACATGCGGAAAAAGGTGTAAAAATAAGGAGTGATCATCACCATGCCAGGAAACGCCCCGGTCCCAGCACGTGTGGGGCCGCCGTAGATCGCCTGGCCCCACCCGAAGTCCACGTCAGCAACCCTCAGCCGGCTCATGTCCGAGACCACGAACACTTCGGCGCCCGTGCAGAACCCCCTCCTCCCATTAATCTCGGTGAAATCCACTGCTGACGCCATGTACTCATCATCCGACGTGGTGGCCTTAGCGGCCGATATTCGACCTGCCGCGTACTTTAACGGGTGGGCAAGGAGGTCCCCGGCGTCCGCGGCAGCGGACGGGAAGACGACGGCCGCATCGTATTAGGCTCTCGGTAGAAATGACAGGTGGCGGGACCTCGTGTCAACCGGGAAGAGAAGCCTAGTGGGTCCCACCAGGCCGATGGCGTGGGTCCAGGCCCGCCAGAGGCAGGAAGCGACAGCATCGAAGGTGGGGCCCGCGACGTTGAGTTGGGCCTTGAGGGAGGCCACGTCAGTGCGGGAGAAGACGACGGAAGTCTGAGCAAGACGACGGAAGTCGACTTCCGTAGAGGGAAGCAGAGTTCCGCCGCTGAGCTCGTCGTATTCTGGGTGCATGTAAGTGACTTTAGGAGGGGATCGGAGAGCGAGGATCTCACGTGACCACGGCGGGAGGACGGAAGGGGCCAAGAGGGCAGTGTTGCGGGCGAACTCAGCGACGGCGGTTACGAATTGGTACGCATCGAAACCGTCGCAAATGCAGTGGCTGAAGGTGTAAGCGAGGATGAATCCACAACATGAAAGCCGAGTTACCTGAAAATAGCAGAAAGTAAGTGACTTCCTAACATGGGTTCGACCTAGTTAATTTAAAGGCCCGTATAATGATATACTAGCAATTGTATTTGTACCTGCACGCTCAACTCTCAACAAGGAAGAGTGATTGACCAACCCGCAACCCCAACCATCATCAACCAAAAACTGATCCAAACGTCGAAACGACGACCGGATGCCGCCGTTCGCTTCCCTCAGCCGTCGGATCGTAACATCGACATCCGCCTCCCGATACACAAGCCCTCTCCGGTGCATTCCACCACAAGCTTTCCTTTGGGGCCGTTTCTCAAACGGCCCGCTAATGGATAGTAGTGGATTAAAGCCCGTGACAAGGCATGACGGAGGATCGGCCCGGGATCACGGGCCTGTGCATTTTGAGGCCCATGGTAGACGTGGATGAACGGAATGTGGTTTCAGAGGCCCATTTGGTCGTCGATGTTGGACAAGTACTTGAATTGGTGAGGGGTTAGAGTCTACGGCGGGACGAGCTCTGGCCCGCCGACGGTTACGGAAAAGTCTGACATGGCCAAGATTTTTATGTGTGTGTGTGTGGGAATTGTGGGCTTGTATAAATTAGGAGGGAAGGCTAGCATTGTATATATATGGGCATTTTGGAGGAATTAAAGGCAACATGGAGTTTAAAGAGGGCCATGTTGATCACTACACGTTTTTCTGTTTGGAGGGCGTTTTCGTCAATTCAGAACCTGACGACATTAGTTCCCGCATGTTGGAAAGCCAAAACCATGGATGTTCGGATTCTTTTGGTAGCAGTTGGGCAACTAAAAGACCACAATGCCCTTATCGTGGGAACGTGGTCTTAGCGTGTAACAGAAATCTTTTTCTGTTTCCGTTAGAAAAGGGAAATGATATGAAAAGCTTGGAGAAAGGAAAGGGTTACGCTTGCAAGTTAGAAGAAAAATTTTCTTGGTTCAGTAATTTTTGTTGGGCAGTGGGAATCTCTTGCTCATTTCTTTTTTTAAATATTTTTTTCAATGAAAGAATAACTGCAAAACAATACATTTGAGAATCAGCAAAGGGGAAAGAAAACTTCGTCATCTCTACCCTGGTCAACAATTGGTTAGCAAAGTGGCATAGCTTCTGTGTGTAGATTCATTCCAAATATCACTGTATTTTATCCAATGATAAAACTGTTGACGGATGGGTTTCGGTCAACAGTAAGGTGGCATGACTCGGACACCCCTGATGAGGTGGATCCTCGTCAATTGTTGAGTGTGACCAGCGGTTGCTGGAACCCGGGTCAGGAAAAGCCAAGCTCGAGCTACTGGTCTGGAGCTGACCTATCTCTGATGATTCTAAACGAAGCATAACCGAACCTTGGGTCGTTCAGGATGACCCTTCAAGCTGCTTGCAGCGTTGACCTTCGAGCTATCTGCAACACAGGCACTTGTCAGGGGGGTTGGATCTGGGTTCCGAACCAAACCCCCTCCGATGCTTAAGTCAGTTATGGGACTTAAGATGACTCTGGGCAGTCAAAATCGACCTAAAGGGTGATCGTCTTGAGGCTGTCTCGCCGAGTACGAGATGAAGAAATATTAAAATGGAAAATACGAGAGAAGTTTGTCAAAATAACTAGTGTTCATTTATTATGCTAATAACTAGCATTGACAATTGCATCTTATTAGTAATTCGAGATGGGTTAGCCGGTTGGTGAATTTGGATAAAGATATATCCAAATCCATTATCCATAAGCTTTCGGTTATGATATTAACTAGATTCAAACTTATAATCCGAAAACTTTAAGTGGATTTATGTTTAACATCGGAATGCGGAAATCTCAGTCATGTTTGGATCGAATTAGTAGGTTGAGTTTTGTTACGACTATTTTGATCGGGTCCGGAGGAGCCAAGTCAACTACGACCAGTCAACCAGCCTACTGCGGCCTTGGGTCCCGGCCCAAGGATATAACGGGCGGGCCGCGCTTCTCAACCCAAGTCGAAGGCCCAAGAGACTACCCACTTCCATAGTGGAGGAAATCGGGGCCCAAATCAAGGAAGCGTTCACCAAACATGGCAACCGCCGAATGCCATCATTCTCGCCAATAATGGCCTTAACTCCCAGTCATCATGGCCCGACTTATTGGCCTTAACTCCAGTCATCATGGCGATACTCAAGACATTCATTCCCTCATCAAATGAGCGCCATTAGTGGGGGTCAACACTTCCCCATTTGCACGTCCCCATGAATGTTGGCCATGATGTCACATCATGGCACATTATTAGGGGGATTGGCCTATATGAGGAGGGGGTATAGCGTCATCCGGAGGGGGCCGGATCTTCACGATCTACAACGGAGGTATCACAAACTCCATCTTACACCTTCTTCCACCTTTACATATTTCTCCTCCATAGCTCGGCCCGAGGATCGGTATTTGGTATTTCTGCGAACCCAACCCGATCCCACCGAGCAACCAATAGACTAGATCTGACTTTGGCATCGGAGGGGATTCGGTCGGAACCAAGGTCCGACCCCCCTGACGAGCTCCTTCGTCCATTCAGGTCCAGGAGATCCTGCGGCGCCGAGGCTACCCCTCAGCGTCATCACAGCCGGAGCCGAACGCCCTCGTCCCCGAGCCCGTTCGCCTCCACCACCAGAAGATAGTCGCTCTGCCGAGGCCACCCCTTGGCTAGCTGACGCGAAGATCCGCGCGTCCCCTCACCGAGCGACCCCGCTTTCTACCGATCACGGAAGTTGTCATCCCGTCGAGACTACCCCTCAGCCCGTCGGAGATCGGAACAACGCCTTCCCGCTCAAGCGAACGCGCCATCGACCGATGACGTGGGTCATCTCCGTCTCACGTGGCTACCACGACAACACGGGGGTCTCGCGTGTCCCCTTTGACCGCGTTGACCCCGCACCCTCCATACTATCGATTTGCGGGTGAAAAATCAACCGTAAACATCTGGCGCCGTCTATGGGAAAGAGTCAACACTCATATTATCAACCACGTCGGACAATGATTCTTTCCACTAATCAAATATCACTCCATCGATCTAGTTCTGCCATCTCTCTAATTCAATGAGGATAAGGATGATCCACCCCAAAATCAGATTCAGCCAAGGAGACATCAACCTCTCCCCCCGGTGACACCTTCGACGTCGTCTCCTGCTCCGACACCCAAGCCGTCGCTGCCCTCGTCCTCGTCCTCCTGCTCAGCGGTCTCTTCTACAAGATCAAGACCGGCCGCAAGGACTCCTTCACCTCTGCCTAATCCGCCGTCAATGTCGATGGCGAGCCTCTCCGACGTGTTGCCCAGATCTGGACGAGGATCCGCGAGGCACCGGGGTTCGAGATCCCGACGTAGTGACCCTCGTTCGACATCGCACATCGTCCTGATCTAACCATCTTTGATCGTCTTCCTCCCGTAGAAGGAAAGCTTCTCCATGGCGGTCGAGAAGTCTGTGAAGAAGACGTCTTGATTATTTGTGTATTCCTTGACGATGTGCGTTGTCCCTGTATTGCTTGTCAACTCCTGATCCGACTTCCGCAACCAGGATCCCTTCGCCAAGTCCCAACGTCATTATGTCGTTGAACACCGCCATCGTCGGATCCTTCACGTAGTCACTGTACATCTTCTGCAGCACATACGCGAGTTTCGGGTTAAAGCTTGGATCGAACGCCGTCGCCCCCCTCTTCCGTTGAAGTGGAAGAGCTGGTCGGCGAAATTCTTGATGCTCGCAGGGACGGTCATGTTGGGCGAGGGGAGGCCGACATTGACGGCGTGATGACCTCGTATTGTGCCTACCATGTCATCCTAAAATTGGGGCACAATCCCGCCGGGCTAATTGCGGTGGTGAAGAAAACCTTAGTTCCACAATCAGCACCAGAGACCTCGGATCTTGTCTATCACCCCATAAATTTTGGCCTAAAATGTCCGGAAGCTACTGCCAAAAGCCAGCCCAAATTGAATCTGACATTCAATTGGCCTAAAAAGGAATTCAACTGGACGTGTGGGAGGACGATCTTGCTCGCAATCTCTCCTCGCCTTCATCCAATTGCAGCTTTCAAAGGAAACTGGATGAGCTGCAAAACCGCCGACCATGCCGAAGACCCCGATCCGGTGCACGGACCCATCTCCATCGATGCCGCTACGAACGACGACATCCCCGAGCACTCGTCCATCGGGATCAGCTAGTTCCCTCGTGCTCTTGGTGGAGCCGGTGAGCCGTTGGAACCGTTAGAAGGCCTGTCGCTTGACGACCACACCGGCAAGATGGCTATGGAAAGGAGTAGCTTGGAAGAGAGCGGGCTTTGATATTTTGAGGGTCCTTGCATCCTTCGCGCATGCTTGCATCTTCATTGACTCTCAACTCCACCATGTGAAAAAACAACGTTCGGCTCTTTCACCCGTATCGCTCCTGACGCCCGGCATACTCACTGTCGGACTGATAATTCGTCTGAGCCTTGACTTCGAGGCCCTCGTCTCGAAAGGACGTGACGGGCACGACGTTCTGTTTGGGAGCAGGGGATGGTGCGAGGCGAACGAAGCCGTCGTGCGATTCATTACAGCGGTGTCTCACATTCTTCAGTTGTGGTTCTTGCGACAGGCTGTGTCTACGAAACCAGTCGACAAGAAACTGGTGGGCTTCGAGTGACGAGCGCCCGAGTACTACATTTATATGTACATCGTCGGCATCTTGAATGCTCGGCCCACATACATGACCGCATGAGCACATGCCGGCCTGGCTCTTGATGGCTTCTAGCTGCCTCAAGTTGCCCCTGACACGAAAACTCGATCAAGGAAGCAATGCACAAGCTGATCTGTGAAGAACTGCGGCAGCCCGGCGATCCTCAGGGAAGTATCTCTCGAAGGGCGGCTGATCTGTCGCTACCTGACCCACAGAAGCCGTCTCTGTCCGACCAACCAAGCTCACCTCAGTCTAGTATGCCGAGCTCTCCTCGGTGCGGTCTGCTGAGCTCTCCTCTGTCCCACCGAGTTCGACCTTGCCGATCTTGATGGGCAACCGATCCAGTTGAGCGACCGACCGCAATGAGCTGGGGGGCTTCTATCCACTCCAGCATGTCGAGCATAATTTGGGTAGCTCGACCGCCAGAGGTCGTCAATTATGCCACAAATGCTTACTCTGTTGGGATCTCAACGAAACATCTGGCGCATATTTCCTTTCCCTGGGGGACAAAATTAACTCCAAGGATTCAAGAGGCCGAGCTCAAGGGAAGAATCATGGGGAGCAGGTGAAAGGGTGGGATGCTTCCGAGCACGACGAGACGCTGATCATGCACCACCCCAAGCCTCCGGGCATAGCAAGTTGCCGATCGCATTGCAGACCGAGCTTCCAACCAAGATGAGCTATCGATGGCCCCCGAAATCGTCTTCCCCGAAAAGGACCTCTCGACCCTTTCGCCCGCGGTCTCTTGTTCCATCTCCAAGGTGGAAAACGGATCGCACAAGCTCGTGGTCCACAGCTGCTCGCTGGCGAGAGGGATGGTTACGCAACCATAAAGCAGGTACAAAACAGGTTGAAAGTCGGCCGACAGACTGATTTGAATGCCTCTCCTTGGGGGAGTCAGCCATTTCAAAAGAGAAGCCCTGCCTATGATGCCTAATGGCTGATCTCCTTGCCTCATTGGTTCAGTCTTTGTCATTGAATCAAGATAGTGTGAAGTGGGAGAATTTCCCAGCCACAGGTCTTAGTGTTTGCATGCTGCTGTTGTGCCATGTAGCGGAGGTTTGGACAAATGAATCTGTGGTCTAAGTCAAGGAATAGGATGTCGATACTCGGCACCGATCGGGGCAGAAGAGTCTCACCTCAGGCCCGGATGATCCAGGTCACCGTCTAGAAGCTCGAATCCAAGCTCCAAACCGCAGACTCCGACCTCCTCTGCTTCCGATCAATTCCCTCAGAGATCGACAGCGAGAACCGAGCTCTCGAATCGAAGCTCCGTCTGCATGAGGCCCGAGCTGGGCATGGCATCTCCGAGCATGCCAACTTCTCCCAGCCAACCGACCGAGCTGAGCTCTCCCCGCCGAGCAACCGAGGAGCCTCTGTGCCGAGCTCTCTCAGTGAGCCGGGCCAAGCCGATCTGGCCGAGATGTGTCATGGAGATCGCTGACAAGATCATGGACGCCTTCTTCCGTCGTGACGAAGGCATCACCTGAGGCTCCCAGGAGCCACGAAAGCTCTTCAGAATGCTCGACATGACCGACCCCTGGGTCACGTCCGTGCCGATCTTCCGAGCCACGCCATCGAGCTCACAAAGTCAGCTTTATCTTGACAGAGCTGTCGGCCATGACGAGCTCTCCCTGCGAGCCGGGCCGAGCCGATTTGACCCACCGAGTGCTCAAAGCTCACAGAAGTGGATCCGAGCTGCCCAGTTCTCCAAAGGACAATCAAAGCTCCAGTCTCTCGGAGCACTCCTCAGACATTCGCCAACGATCAATCTGCACACCCTGGCCCCATCAAAGGAGAGCTTAACAATCAAAGCCGCGATGCCACCAACGACAGTGGAGCTGGAGCTGGAGCTGGAGCTGGAGCGGGAGATACGATCCAGACAAAAGCTAAAGCTGGAGCTGGAGCTGGAGCCGGAGCTAGGATCCAGACAAAAGCTGGAGCCGGAGCTGGAGCTGAAGCCGGAGCTAGGATCCAGACAAAAGCTGGAGCCAGAGCTGGAGCTGAAGCCGGAGCAAGGATCCAGACGAAAGATGGAGCCGGAGATGGAGCTGGAGCTGGAGCGGGAGATACGATCCAGACAAAAGCTAGAGTTAGACTGGAGCTGAAGTTGGAAATGGAACTGGAGCTATGTCTAGACGAGGCCGACCCGTCCAAGAGGAGGCCAACCACACCAGTTCAACCGACCCATGAGGAGGCTGACCAGATGAGTCCGATCGCCTCGCCAAATATCGGAGTCTCAACGCCAAGCCACCTTGTCGAGCTTACAAAGTTATCCCCACAGCGACGGAGCTGTTGAACTAGTCGAGCATCCAGACCGCTCCTCCGACCATGGCCGAGCCGGTCTGGCTGAAGCACCACCGTCTGAGTTCGAGCGTCCAGACCGCTCCTCCGACCGTGGCCGAGCCGATCTGGCCGAAGCACCACCGTCCGAGTTCGAGCGCTCCTCCAACCATGCTGCTGGGTCCCTGCTTGCGAACTGCTCCTGCATCCAGCCGAGCTGGACGAAGGAGTTGCCGATCGCCACCATGGAATCTTCGAAAGCCTTCACAAGGTCCTCACTCCTTCGTCGGCCGTAAGCCGAGGGGCAACTCTCCTCGCCACCGAACGAACGGATCGGTCGTAAGGCTGGGGCAATTCCCCCGGCTGGCCGATCCACTCCTCCGTCGGCCGTAAGCCGAGGGGCAACTCCCCTCGCCACCGAACGAACGGATCGGTCGTAAGGCCGGGGGCAATTCTCCCGGCTGGCCGATCCACTCCTCCGTCGGCCGTAAGCCGAGGGGCAACTCCCCTCGTCACCGAACGAACGAATCAGTCGTACGACTGGGGGCAACTCCCCCGGCTGGCCGATCCACTCCTCCATCGGCCGTAAGCCAAGGGGCAACTCCCCTCGCCACCGAACGAACGGATCGGTCGTAAGGCCGGGGGCAATTCCCCCGGCTGGCCGATCCACTCCTCCGTCGACCGTAAGCCGAGGGGCAACTCCCCTCGCCACCGAACGAACGAATCGGTCGTAAGGCTAGGGGCAACTCCCCCGGCTGGCTGATCCACTCATCCGTCGGCCGTAAGCCGAGGGGCAACTCCCCTCGCCACCGAACGAACGGATCGGTCGTAAGGCCGGGGGCAATTCCCCCGGCTGGCCGATCCACTCCTCCGTCGGCCGTAAGCCGAGGGGCAACTCCCCTCGTCACCGAACAAACGAATCGGTCGTAATGCTGGGGGCAACTCCCCCGGCTGGCCGATCCACTCCTCCGTCGGCCGTAAGCCGAGGGGCAACTCCCCTCGCCACCGAACGAACGGATTGGTCGTAAGGCCGGGGGCAATTCCCCCGGCTGGCCGATCCACTCCTCCGTCGGCCGTAAGCCGAGGGGCAAATCCCCTCGCCACCGAACGAACGGATTGGTCGTAAGGCTGGGGGAAACTCCCCCGGCTGGCCGATCCACTCCTCCGTCGGCCGTAAGCCGAGGTGCAACTCCCCTCGCCACCGAACGAACGGATCGGTCGTAAGGCTGGGGGCAACTCCCCCAGCTGGCCGATCCACTCCTTCGTCGGCCATAAGCCGATGGGCAACTCCTCTCGTCACCGAACGAATCTCGACAACTTATTGTCACTAGTCAGATCAGCAAGCCGGACCGATTTTACAAAAGGAATACTTCTCCCCCCTTATACTACATCTGCCGACCTCCACCTTAACAATGGTAGAGCTCGGAAGATGGGGGCAATTGTTACGACTATTTTGATCGGGCCCGGAGGAGCCAAGTCAATTACGACCAGTCAACCAGCCTACTGCGGCCTTGGGTCCCGGCCCAAGGATCTAACGGGCGGGCCACGCTTCTCAACCCAAGTCGAAGGCCCAAGAGACTACCCACTTCCATAGTGGAGGAAATCGGGGTCCAAATCAAGGAAGCGTTCACCAAACATGGCAACCGCCGAATGCCATCATTCTCGCCAATAATGGCCTTAACTCCCAGTCATCATGGCCCGACTTATTGGCCTTAACTCCAGTCATCATGGCGATACTCAAGACATTCATTCCCTCATCAAATGAGCGCCATTAGTGGGGGTCAACACTTCCCCATTTGCACGTCCCCATGAATGTTGGCCATGATGTCACATCATGGCACATTATTAGGGGGATTGGCCTATATGAGGAGGGGGTATAGCGTCATCCGGAGGGGGCCGGATCTTCATGATCTACAACGGAGGTATCACAAACTCCATCTTACACCTTCTTCCACCTTTACATATTTCTCCTCCATAGCTCGGCCCGAGGATCGGTACTTGGTATCTCCGCGAACCAAACCCGATCCCACCGAGCAACCAACAGACTAGATCTGACTTTGGCATCGGAGGGGATTCGGTCGGAACCAAGGTCCGACCCCCCTGACGAGCTCCTTCGTCCATTCAGGTCCAGGAGATCCTGCGGCGCCGAGGCTACCCCTCAGCGTCATCACATCCGGAGCCGAACGCCCTCGTCCCCGAGCCCGTTCGCCTCCACCACCAGAAGATAGTCGCTCTGCCGAGGCCACCCCTTGGCTAGCCGACGCGAAGATCTGTGCGTCCCCTCACCGAGCGACCCCGCCTTCTACCGATCACGGAAGTTGTCATCCCGTCGAGGCTACCCCTCGGCCCGCCGGAGATCGGAACAGCGCCTTCCCGCTCAAGCGAACGCGCCATCGACCGACCACCCGGGTCATCTCCGTCTCACGTGGCTACCACGACAACACGGGGGTCCCGCGTGTCGCCTTTGATCGCGTTGACCCCGCACCCTCCATACTATCAATTTGCGGGTGAAAAATCATCCGTAAACAAGTTTGAATCTAGAGATTAGACATGGGCCGTTAGAAAGTTTAGTTCGTTAGCTTTTCAGCAAGTATAAGGTAATCAGACTTCTGATAAAAAAGGTTACCGGCCGCCACATAAGTAAGATGTGCTATGTTGTTTAAAATGATTTCAGTTGTAGTAAAAGTCTGAGTTAAAATTAAGTTAGAACAAGAAGGCCAATCTTGTGGTGTTGTAGATATTTGTACAAATGGAATCTAAGGATGAGACATGTGACGATGCAATGCTTAATTTCTTGCTTTTCAAACATGTTCAACTTTACATGAATCAGATGTCAAATATTATGTTAGACGCTGAAAAAGTTATATGTTGTTTACGGGTGTTTTTTCACCGCTGATATTGTTGGATGAATGAACGGTTGCCGTAGCTGACTTAGGACGACATAAGCAACTGACTAGGCACTGGACGAGCTAACCCCGAGATGGATAAACCATGGTTCAAGTTGTTGGAGCTGAGTCCGAGCAATTACCGGGCTACTTTCAGCTTCCTGCAACACGAGAAGCTCATTAGGAAGGGTCGGATTTAGGGTCCGACCTAATCCAATCTGACACTTAAGTCAGACAAGGACTCAAGAAGGCTCGTGGTAACTGTTTACGGGTGTTTTCTCACCACTAGATCATTGACCGAGGGCTACATGGTGAACGTGGTCAAGGGGTCAGTTGAGATCTCTTGGGCACGCCAAGCACACGCGCACTCAGCGTGGGTCAGAGGAGGAGTCGAGGTCGAGCGTGAGATTCAGGTGGGGCGTCGGTCCTCGGCTGAAGCAGAGCGGAGGGGAAGCCTCGGCTCTGGGTGATGGGCTCGGCCTCAGCTGGACGAACGTCGAGGGGTAGCCTCGATGCTTCGTTTGTTGCTCGGTCTTCGGTCGGTGATCACGCCAGCCATCGGGGGGTGGTCGCCTAGCGCTGAGGAGTAGCCTCGGTGCCTCGGTCAGCTTCTTCCTGAATAGGCGAGAAACTCTTCAGGGGGACCAAACATTGGTTCTGGCCAAATCCCCTCCGATGCCTAAGTCAGATCAAGGTCTGAAGAGTACTCGGCGGGGTAGGTATGACTCGAGAGGAGGTCGATACGCTGACCCTCGGCACGAGCAGGGGGAGGGAGAGAAATGGCGGAAGCTAAGGTCATTGGTGGAATATCTCAGATTAGGATACCTGGGATTCGATTCCCCTCTTGGTCGTCCTTGCAGTCCTTTTATGGAGCTTGGCCCACGTTTGCCCCCCGATCCACGTCCTTCGTTCGGCTCCTTTCACGCCCCCGCGATCCGCCTCCTCCCCCCGCCCCCACATGCGTCGTGGGGGGGCGTTTATCAACGGGCCCCTTAATGGTCATTAAGGGGCCGCGGATTCGGGGGAACGGTTATTTCTGAGGAGCACGAGCTGATTGTGCGTCCCCGGGGGCAGACTGGTCCGGCGTCGAGTTTTGTCCGTGGGCCTCGTCGGGCGGGCCCAATCTCGCTCGTGGGTTTCCCATTCATGACTGAGCCTCGGGTCTTCGCTTCTTGGGCTTCTCCAAAATAGTAGTATCAATTGCCCCATCGTTCGAGCTGTTCGGTTTCTGCCGGTTCGGTTCGGGCGATGTGACTCCTGGGGATTTGACAGGCGCGTCAGTCGAGACCCAGCCATTAAATGGGAGCCATCATGACACCACCCGTTTGAACTTCCCTTGGTGCAGAATTCAAAGCGCCGTCGATCT
>JAULAV010005593.1:0-20128 GCA_030789695.1 Scilla litardierei
GCGGGGAAGGAGGCGGATCGCGGGGGCATGAAAGGAGGCGGACGGAGGACGTGGATCGAGGGCAATCGTGGCAGAGACCCCATTAAAGGACCGGAAGGACGACTAAGAAAGGGATCGAATCCCAGGTAACTAGATCTGAGGTATTCCATCAACGACTTTGGCAGCCACCATTTCTTTCCATCCCCCTGCTCGTGCCGAGGGTCAGCGTATCGATCTCCTCTCAAGTCATACCTACCCTGCCGAGTACTTTTCAGACCTTGATCTGACTTAGGCATCAGAGGGGATTCGGCCGGAACTAAAGTCCGGCCCCCCTGACGAGTTTCTCGTCTATTCAGGAAGAAGCTGACCGAGGCACCGAGGCTGTCCCTCAGTGCCAGACGATCACCCCCGCTGCAAGCAGGCGTGGGTACCGACCAAAGACCGAGCAGCAAACAAAGCGCCAAGGCTACCCCTCGATGCACGTCCAACCGAGGCCGAGCCATCTCGCAGAGCCGAGGTTTCCCCTCTGCTCTGCTTCCGCCAAGGACCGACGCCCTACCCGAATCTCATGCTCGACCTTGACTCCATCTCCAACCCATGCTGAGCACACGTGTGCTTGGCGTGCCCAAGGGATCTCAACCGACCCCTTGACCACGTTGACCGTACAGTCCTCGGTCAACGATTCAGCGGTGAGAAAACACCCGTAAACATCTGGCACCATCTGTATGATCCGAAGCAAGCCCACATCGAACCACCAGAATGGAACCCATCTGTAATGGCGCGGGGTGCATGCCTCCCATCCAAGAGGAAGGAGATTACATTCCCCCCGAGAACCAGCCCAGCCACACCACCAAGGGAACAGGCGAGTCCCGATCGGTCACCCAGGAATAGCTCCGCGCCTTCGCCCAGGAGACCAACGCCAACATCCAGACGTTGGTCTCAACAATCCAACAACTCGTCGGTAACACGCCCATCCAGGGAGATGGGGTGGATGAGGCCCACCGTTGGGGAGGGGGTCACCAACCCATGCGGTCCGCTGTAGTCACCGACCACGGGAACGAGATGCCCAACCTGGAGCGACGATTCACCATGTCGGGCTTCAACCCAGCACGTTCCCCCACCCCCACCTCGTTTCGCGAGGGAAACAGGAGGGGCTTCGAGCAAGCAGAGGGTGAGTCAGTGACCGCCTCGTCTAGACGACCAGGCTCGTCCAAGCACCGACGGGACGATCGCTGGGCATTGGGGGATCGGTCCCAGCAGAGCAGAAGTGCCCGTCGAGTAAAGCGGGACAAGCGAGAATACTGAAGCGAGAAAGGGGACGCGCATCGATCGAGACCCGCCCCCAGTTTGGCGGGGACACAAGGGACAGCCAAGCCTGAACCTGCTCCCCCATTACGACCGGACGATCACAAGGTAAGCGAAGGAGGGTGGTCGGGGGCGTTAATGGCGACCGATGTCACCTAACCCGGAGGATAACTGAGGCACGGGTGCCCTCAAGTTTCAAGGTGCCAACGTTGGAGAAGTACGACGGCACGGGTGATCCCGCGGACCACGTGATGAATTACGAGGGGGTCATGGCGTTCCAGGGGGCCGACAATACCCTGCTCTGCAGGGGTTTCTATTCCACCCTCCGGAAAGCGGCGAGGACCTGGTACCACAGCTTGCCCAACCGCTC
Source organism: Scilla litardierei (assembly GCA_030789695.1). Classification (NCBI taxonomy): domain Eukaryota; kingdom Viridiplantae; phylum Streptophyta; class Magnoliopsida; order Asparagales; family Asparagaceae; genus Scilla; species Scilla litardierei. The sequence goes on from JAULAV010005593.1 coordinate 1,655, forward strand.
CATTGATAGCTTTGAGGAGCTCACCCAGTTGTTCTGCAAGCAGTTCATGGCCGGGCGACAGGTAAAGCCGGACTCAGAACTCTTATTCAATGTGGTGCAGGGTCCCGGGGAATCCCTGAGGCACTTCATGCATCGCTTCAACACGGAACAACTGAACGTGGAGAGCTGTCCCGAGCTGGTCGTTAAGATAGCCCTGAAGAAAGGATTACGGCACAGGGGTCTGAAGAAATCATTACACAACGATCCTCCGAAGGACCTCACCGGGGTCATGGCACGGGCCGAGCGCTTCATGCTGACAGAAGAGGCCTTGGCCGTCGATGACGGAAGGACCAAGCGAGGATCCAAGCGCAACGAGAGTGAACGTCGTGGCTCGGAGGAGCATCGGCAGGAGAAGAAGGCCAGAGGAAAGCATCGGAGGGGAGAATCGTGACACACCCAGCTGAACGTTACCCCAGACGTTATCCTCGCACACGCCCAGAAGGAGGGGCGCATGAACCGGCCTCCTCCGAGGATGAAGAGAGGTAGGAAAGATGAAGAGAAATATTGCAAATATCATAAGGACAACAGCCACGACACCGACGACTGCTGGCATCTGAAGAAAGACATAGAGAAGCTGGTGAGTCGGGGGCACTTGAAGAACTTCACCGACGATCCTGCTCCTGGGGAGGGGACATCCAGGCAGCCGGACAAGGGGAAGAAGGTAAACGTGGTCCAGGCGGTTATGCGTGTCATCGAGTGAGTGGACGGGACAAACAACCGCCACCTCGCGCCGGGGGAGGGCTATCCTGCCCTGACCCCCTCCGTTTTTTGTTTCTTTTCCTCGAAATGTACTGGTCCATAGAAAGAAAGAAGGACATTGTTGGTACAAATGCAACCTCTTTTTTCCGCATTTAGCTGAATGGCCTTTTCACGACGCGGAAGAGAATGCAATCTCCTCTCCCAGAGGACTGCCTTCGCTCAACAGGTCGGAGGCGGGAAACCGAACCGATTGGTCGTAAGGCTGGGGGCAACTCCCTCAGCATGCCAATCCTTAAACCCATCCGTGAGTCTGGGGGCAACTCCCCGAGCAGACGGGTTCTACGGTCGGCCCTAAGCCGGAGAGCAACCCTCCGCAGGCCCACCGAACCGATCGACCGTAAGGCTGGGGGCAACTCCCCCAGCAGGCTAATCCTTAAACCAGTCCATGAGTCTGGGGGCAACTCCCCTAGCAGACGGGTTCTACGGTCGGCCCTAATCCGGAGAGCAACCCTCCGCAGGCCCACCGAACCGATCGACCATAAGACTGGGGGCAACTCCCCCAGCAGGCCGATCATTAAACCCGTCCGTGAGTCTAGGGGCAACTCCCCCAGCAGACGGGTTCTGCGATCAGCCCTAAGCCGGAGAGCATCCCTTCGCAGGCCCTCCGAACCGATCGGCCCCTAGGCTGGGGGCAACTCCTCCACCAGGCCGATCCTTAAAACCATCTGTAAGGCTAGGGGCAACCCCCCAGTAGACTGGGACATCGGTTATAAGCCGAGGGATAGCTTCCCTCGCCGACCGAACGATCTGCCCGCTCGTAAGGCTGGGGGCAACTCCCCCAGCAGACGGGGACATCGGTCGGTTAAAAGCCGAGGGATAGCTTCCCGCGTCGATCGAACGATCTGTCCGTTCGTAAGGCTGGGGGCAACTCCCCCAGCAGACGGGGACATCGGTCAGTTATAAGCCGAGGGATAGCTTCCCTCACCGACCGAACGATCCGCCCACTCGTAAGGCTGGGGGTAACTCCCCCAGCTGACGGGGACATCGGTCGGTTATAAGCCGAGGGATAGCTTCCCTCGCCGATTGAACGATCCGCTCGCTCGTAAGGCTGGGAGCAATTCCCCCAGCAGACGGGGACATCGATCGGTTATAAGCCGAGGGATATCTTCCCTCGCCGACCGAACGATCCGCCCGCTCGTAAGGCTGGGGGCAACTCTCATAGCAGACGGGGACATCGGTCGGTTATAAGCCGAGGGACAGCCCCCCTCGCCAACTGAACGATCCGCCCGCTCGTAAGGCTGGGGGCAACCCCCCCAGCGGACGGGGGACTCAGCTGGTTGTAAGCCAAGGGACAGCCCCCCTCGCCGACCGACCGATCCGACTGACTGTGAGACTGGGAGCAACCCGGCTGCATGCAAGGCGTTTACCTAAGCAAACCGAGTATCGCGAATGGAGGAAAAACTATGACGGGTCGAACAAGGACGCCAACAAGGTCCCACTCCAGGATGTCAACGGGTCCGGAGTTCTGAAGACCCTTCGCCCTCACCACAGGGCAATAAAGGGACGCCAGCGAAATGTGAAACTCGCGACCAGTTCAAAACACGATAAAGGATCAAAAAGACCGAGGGTCCCCGCAAGGCGGAAAACCCCCAGCGACAAAGGAGCTATATAAATAAAATTGTTCAGAATTACAAGCCAAAAAAGAAGGGGAGGGAACAAGATACAGAGGCCTAAGGCCCCGGGGCACGGGAGGAAGCATCCTCTGGCACCTCGCCCTGCTCAGAGCGCGGGGGATCGGCGGGCGGGAGAGGCTGTCGGGCATGCTCCGCAAACCACCGGAAGGAGTTTCGGACGACGTCAATGATCCGAGGGGCAAGAAAGTCCTCATAAGAGCTGAAGGCCTCCCTAAGGACCTCCGCGATCCTTGACCCCAGGACCCCGTCGATGCCCCTCTCCACCTCGTCGATGAACCGAGAAATCTGACGCAGGTCCGCCAGCTCGCTCTGGAGTTCGCCCCTCTCCTAGCGGAACGCCTCTTCCGCCTCTCGGGCCGACCTCTGAGCGTCGTCCAGCTCCCCCTGGAGGTCCATCACTTGGGCAGCAAGCTCATCTACTTGGCGTCGGAGATGCCGAGCTTCCATTCGCGCCTCTTGGACGGCCACCTCGGCCGCCCCGGCCCTTGAGCGATCTCGGGCAGAGGACTCCTCGAGGTCCCTCGCCCAGACCGCCCGATGCTGCGCCTCGACGGCCATCACAGTGGCCTGCAAAAAGGAAGAAGTTATATAGAGAAAGGTCAGAAGACAGGTCTGAGAACAGCAGAGCAGCCAAACCTATTGAAGCTGCCAGACTAGGGAGTCCGATAGTGTGTCGATAAGAGCTCTCTCTAGGAGAGATCGGTCCCTCAGGAGGACAGAGCCGTGTGCCAACTGGTTGGCCAGGTCCGATCGACGAATACCGAGTCCCCGGGGTAACCTCCGGGCCCGCCAAGACATTCGCCAACACACCACCGGCTCCCACCAGGGAAGGCTCGGCCGAGACGGCGGGAGTGACCACCAGGGTCAGGGGGAGAGTTTCGTCGGAGGCCGTCGGCGCCTCGGGGGCCACAGGAGTGCGGGTCTCCCCACCCTCCTTCCTCATTTTCCTCTCGCTGGGGCCAGCAGAGGTTGGGGGAATGCTTACGCCCCGCACCACGACCGCCCACGGGCACACGAGGGGCCGGCTCGGCTCCCGCGTCGCCTCCCTCGGCTTGGGCGAGGCGAGGGAGTTCGGCCCCTGGGGCCTCACCTTCGGGGTGGTTCTCTGCGGCCAAGGGGAGAGGCGTCACCACGACCGAGGGCTCCACTCTCCCCACGGCAGGCTCGGCCTGACGCACCTCTTCATCGACGGTGTGACGGGACGCCTAGCCCGATGGGTTCCCTCGGCTTCAGCTGGAACCCCTCCGGATGAGTTCGTTGACATTACGGGTAAATTCGTGCCCGGCCATCTCTGCAGAAGGAAAGAAGATCGGTGTAAGCGAGAGGGAAAACAGAAAGAAAGGAAGAGCCTACAGGGAGACCACAGAACGGTCTTGAGAAGCAGGTCATCCGGCAGAGGCCAGATCGACCGCTCCTCTAGGGAAAGAGACGACAGCAGCCGGACAGCCGCCTGGTCAGCCTCGGAGAGGGTCAACGTCAAGTTGTATTGACATAACCCTCCCCAACCTGTCAAGATCTCGGCGTCCTCAGGAAAGATAACAAAGACATAGCTCGAGCTCCAGTCCCCCACCCAGCGAGGAAGACCGAGCAAACACTCCCTCCCCGTGCGGACCCGGAGGTGATGCCACGACCCTTGGCCGACCGTACGAACCCGATAGTATTGAACAAGAAGAGGAAGAGACAGCTCTAAGCCATGGGGACGGCAGAGCATGATGAACCCGGTCAGCACCGTGACGAAATACGGGGTCAACTGGCACAAGGACACCATCAAGAATTCCATGACCTGGATGATGAAGGGATGAAAGGGGAAACGGAGGCCCAAGCGAAACATCTCGACGTAGACGCCGACCTCATTACTCCACGGGAAGCAAATCCGCTCATCGTTAAAGGGAATCCGGACATCGTACGGATGACATAAATACTTCTCCTGGATCTCCGCAATCGCCAGGAAAGGGGCCTTGGACGGCGACCCAAGGACTGCCGGGGGGACGTCGAACCTCTCGACGGCCTGAGCTGCATCATCGCCGGTAGGGTCCGTGAAAAGCTTTCTTTTCCCCTTGTACTGAACAGGACGAGTCCCCGAAGGGACTCTGGGTCCCGAAGGTCGAACATTGCCGGGGGTCCCTTGATCCTGACGCCGAATCGCCTATTCTAAGCGTAGCCATGGGGCAAAAGAAGAAAAGGGGTTACCTTGAGAAGGAGCTGAAGGAAGAAAGACGACGGAGAGAAGGAGCTTACAAAACCAAGGTCAGAAGGAAGAGCGTGAAAGAATCGAAACGTGGAAGGCCGCCGTCTTTATATACAAGGCAATCAAGGAATTCAAATCGTCCGGAAGGGAGCACGTGGTAGCATCAGAGGATCGGTGACGTTTCGAAACCTGCACCAAGAGAAGATCAAACGAGCCGTGTCATGATGACCCCCATTTAATGGGCGGCCCTCTACTGATGCGCATGTCAGACCCCCAACAGTCACATCGCCCGAACCGAACCGGCTGAAACCGAACCGGCTGAAACCGAACGGCCAAACGATGGGGGCAATTGATACGACTGTTTTGGAGAAGCCCAAGAAGCAAAGACTCGAGGCACAGCTATGAACGGAAAGCCCGCGAGCGAGATTAGGCCCGCCTGACGAGGCCCGCGGATAAAACTCGAAGCCGGACCAGTCTGCCCCTGGGGACGCACGATCAGCTCGTGCTCCTCGGAAATAGCTGTTCCCTTGAATCCGTGCCCCCTTAATGACCATTAAGAGGCCCGTTAATAAATGCCCCCCACGACACATGTAGGTGCGGGGAAGGAAGCGGATCGTGGGGGCATGAAAGGAGGCGGACGGAGGACGTGGATCGAGGGCAATCATGGCGGAGACCCCCATAAAAGGACCGGAAGGACGACTAAGAAAGGGGTAGAATCTCAGGTAACCAGATCTGAGGTATTCCATCAACGACTTTGGCAGCCGCCATTTCTTTCCCTCCCCCTGCTCGTGTCGAGGGTCAGCGTATCGTTCTCCTCTCGAGTCATACTTACCCCGCCGAGTACTTTTCAGACCTTCATCTGACTTAGGAATCGGAGGGGATTCAGCCGAAACCAAAGTCCGGCCCCCCTGACGAGTTTCTCGTCTATTCAGGAAGAAGCTGACCGAGGTGCCGAGGCTGCCCCTCAGCGCCAGACGATCACCCCTGCTCCAAGCAGGCGTGGCTATCGACCGAAGACCGAGCAGCAAACGAAGCGCCGAGGCTACCCCTCGACACACCTCCAACCGAGACCGAGCCATCTCGCAGAGCCGAGGCTTCCCCTCCGCTCTGCTTCGGCCGAGGACCGACGCCCTACCTGATTCTCACGCTCGACCTCGACTCCATCTCTAACCCACGCTGAGCGCACGTGTGCTTGACGTGCCCAAGGGATCTCAACCGAACCCTTGACCACGTTGACCGTACAGTCCTCGGTCAACGATTCAGCGGTGAGAAAACACCTGTAAACAATTACCATCAAAAGCCTTCATGATAAGGCAGTCGTGCAAATTAACCTAATTGAATATACTACGGCATTTATGAGTCAATTGACAAAACGTTTTTTGTTTTAATGGATGGCCATGTGTATGCGATCACTATCGATCACTATCTCCATAAACAAACTTGTTAGAACAAAAGTTTTGTGAGAACTAACCATCTTATTTCATGTTGTGAGAACTAACCCCCTGCATCATTTGCATTGAATGTCTTACTGCATTAATCATAACTGTTTATAAATGAAATATGTGAAATATATAGGTCATAGGTGACAATGCGAAAGCAACCTAGATACATAGCATGATAATGGCATTCAAAAGCAACCTCAGATCGCCAGAACTTAACGTAAGAAGTAGACACTTATCAGAAACATCCTCTCGTTATTTCTTTGAAGATGTGTTGTAACGACCCGCTTTCACGGGGCCATTAACTTGTTTGATACAGTTGCAGGTCTGTAGATCAGCAGTAAAAACAATATAGCTACGATGCAGAGATGTACAAAATACTCAAATAGGGTCCATTTATTACAAACCATATTGTACAACATGCTCCAATAAGGAAACATGAAAGAAAAGAAGTACATATGGCAAAACGTCACGACTCAAACTCTAAAAATCAGCAGTTACGGAATCAGACTCTAGCTCTTCTGACTCCAGAACATCTATATATGTCAACCTATGCGTCGTCGTGGTGCCACAAAGTATGGAACCATAGGTAAGTCACAACAATTCTAAAAATACAAATAAAAGCAGTGCAAGAGCATGAAACATGTTATGAGAAGTAACTAAAAATCATGTAAGTGTGACAAGTAATAGTGACTGTGCGAGTGCGACAAGTAATGTATGAGGGCAACAACTATGGTAATAAGCAGGCATAGACTGTAACTAGAGTAAACATATAAAGTACTGAGCAAGACGTGCATATAACTAAATGTTTATTGGGGTGTTAGCAATAACTAGTTAAACTATGTGACTCACGTAGGAGAGTGCTGTATGCAACCATGGGTCACCTAGTTTACCATGGGGAGCTAATCCCGGGCGTTTACACACAACTTTTGAAACAGGCAAGAGATTATACTTTTAAAACGGGACTGGACCGGACATGTGAGGTGACTCCGATCATAGCTCCCACACGCTCTCTACAATGTGTTACCTCAAACCCATGTGATGTGTTAAGTGTATCAAATATATATTTTTTACAATATGATCAACATGATTTCCACACGATATTCCACATGAAATTCCACACGTTCTTCAAATAGTATGTATTTAATATTGTATGACATATAGCAGGTGATGTGACTACTTAAACGTGAGTAATCGTACAACAAGAGTGTCGATATTTCATGCATAGTTTTCAAGTGGCAAGCATCAGAACGTGGTAGGCAATGGTGAATGAGACAAGAGAGTTAACATGGTGAATATGAGTTTACTTGCGATGAAATGTTGAAGTAACTCATTTAAAGGTACTTAAAATCAATGTTTAGAAACTGATGATAATTTGAATTCTAGCATTAATACACACAAATAGGCTTAGTCAAGTTTAGCCAAGCAGGTCATTATCCCCGTAGGGTGATCCAAACTTGGTCATAAATGATTCCAGTCGGCTCAGAGAACCAATATTAAGAACGCTGATTATCAACTTTTGCTCCATCGATTATATTAACATACCTTTGAGTATTCTCATAATTATTTAAGTCTCTATGTTGGCAATATCGTATGTTTAAGTCAATAGTCATTCTGCAGTTGAGTAGTTTCCTATTTAATTAGATCTCTAGTTGGCAATGTCGTTTGTTCAAGTCAATAGCAGTTCAGGAGGTATATATGATATCCTAAGTTCATGTAATGCCCTGCTTCCCAGAATACGTGGGAAGTATGATCTGTCCCTGGTCCTCCCAGTGTAGCGAGTGGTACGAAGGAGAAAAGAAAAATACAAAAGAAATTAGCAGGCCACTGCGCACTGTTGGGGTATTACCTACAATGTTTCCACATACAAACAATGCCAAACAAACAACACAAAGAGTCAACAAGAGAACATCCAAGAGACAAACACGGACTATTACCCCTTGTTATCCACTAATGCATAGTTCACAACTATTATCCAACATCTTATACGCTCACCCAAAACAACAAAACCCCAAAGGTACAAAACTCTCATCCTCTCCCCTCACCACCCAACTCACAACCCAAGCTCCTCAACCAAAACTCCAACTCCATCTCCTTGTCTCCAGCTATATAAACCTGAAAACCCAAAAATTGGAGCACGTCAATGTGTGCCCCCAGTAAGAAACCCAAATCATGCCGAAAATAAACATTAATTTGGGGAATGTTGCTTTTAGTCACAATGTAGAACCAGACATGAAAGGAACCACAAGCGCAGCAGACAGGAAACTTAAGAAATGGACATTTCAATTTGAAAGCACTTTAGTATTTCATTAAATTTTGCGTGGAACCCTGCGTGTGTCATTGAATATGAGGAACTGGACTCCACCCCAAGGTGGGATGGTAAGGAGCACCCTCCAGTGGTACACGAACACTGTTTTCTTAGTGGGGCCTCTCACTCCACCCATACCCGCTCGGATCGGAGTGCGAGTAAGGAGAACTCTACAATATCACAATACATCGTACCCGAAACTGAGCAAGGTACGGAGATCACCACAAAGTACCCAAAACTGAGCAATGTATATTATCACTGACACAACAAAGTCCAGTCCTCATACCATACTAGTACCCATTTTTCCCCAACCCCTTTTCTAGGGTGCTCACCCGCCATATAGAGTTTGACATAGGTGTGACCCTTTCTTCCCACAGACGGCGCCAATTGTTGCGGGGTAAAACCCGCATACAATGAATTTGTATTAGAGAGAACCAAGGGCACGGTGGTTATGATTAGGAGGTGATTAGGGTGAGATATTTAGTAGGTAATGAGTGTAGTGACGAGGCTGGACGCACTACAAAGGCCGACCACGGAATCGATTCCGCAAGGACTTAGCTCCACGACCGCACTGCCGGAGGCGGGGAGCTGAGCGCAACCTGTGACGACGGACTGGCCTGCACAAGGAGCAGCTCGTCAGAAAAGCTGGGTTGGGTCCAACCCTTAGCTTCTCTGATGCCTAAGTTAGTAATAGGACTTAAAGTGGGGGCCAGGCACGTAGGTCGGACTAAGAGTGAGCCAACCGTACGTGACGAGCTATCAGTTGAGGAAGAACAAAGATATGGAAGACCTTTGCCCTTGTGTGTGTGTAATAAGATTCAGAGTTAATTTTCCAACCCCCCTCCCGGGTGGAGGCGAAGGGGTATTTATACCCGATGGAGGCGGTTAGGTGAGACTGACCTGGCGTGCTGACTCGACGCACTGAGCTGTACCATCTGTCAGCAGAAGCTTCGGTCGAGGATGTCAGGGTCTGGAGTGTCAGCCATGCTTTTGTCAGACGACACAACGGCCAGGGGTGACTTTGTCAGGGTGTCAGAGCCGAAATCACTAAGTGTCAGGGGGCGCAGCGGCCAGGGGGCACTTTGTCAGGTTGTCGAGCGGCGGAAGTATCAGTAGCGTCCTTGTACTAGGTTGTTTGTCGTGTCCGAAGTGCCAAAGAGTCGTGGAGGGCATTTGAGGAGTGTGGCCGTCGGTGAGTCGCTAGGTCGCTCCTGATTGATGACGGGCGATCGGTCGCACGCCTTTCTCGCTATGCCCGGCGAGCTCAGAGGGGAACGGGTGCGCAACCGGCAGGGATCGTGGGGGAGTGCGCCCTTCCCACCAATCGAGGCAGATTGCGCCCTTTCTGCCAGTCAAGGTGGACTTTAGGGTCGTCGGGCGCCTAGCGGACCTGGGGGGATAAGTGAGCGGCCTACGAAGTCAGGGCGAGTAGCGCCTTTCTGATGGTCCAAGTAGGCTCCGTGAAGGAGGGGCGTGCTGGCCATGCATCCGGTGGGTTTCGATGGAAGGTCGGACTATCGTGATCTTTAGGTCGTAACAATTGGATTATAGAAATCAGTATGATTAACAAGATCGGATTATTACGATTTTGCCACTGCACGTTAATGATGTCCAAAAACGACAAATTCAGTGTCAGTGCAATCATGAAGTCGAGTGGGTCACAACTACTGCAATGGATCACGCATACGACTAATCAACAAAAATCATAACACAATAATCTCATAATTCAATACATCACAAAATACGTACGAAATACGTACGGTGAATACCGATCGTTACATCCTACACACCTTATAAAAATTCCGTCCCCGGAATTCTATCAGCTATGGTTTAGGAAACAAATGAGGATAGCGCTCACGCATTTCCTCTTCCCGTTCCCAGATGGATTCTCCAGGTGATCCGTGACGCCATATCACTCTAACCAGATTGACGACTTTATTCCTGAGGGTCTTATGTCGTCGGTCCAAGATCTGAACTGGCTGCTACTTGTAGGTCAGATCTGGTCGAACAGTAATCTCAGAGTAGTCGACCGCATGAGTGGGGTCACTGACCTAACGACGCAGTTGGGAGATATGAAAAACATTATGAACTCCCTCCACTGATGGCGGTAGAGCTAATCGATAAGCAACTTCTCCAACTCGCTCTAGCACATCAAATGGTCCAATGAATCTAGGGCTAAGCTTCCCTCCCTTCCCAAATCGTATCACTCATCTGTTTGGAGATATCTTCAGGAAGACATGATCTCCTGGTTAAAACTCCGAGTGACGACGCTTGATATCTGCCCAATGCCTGTACCGATCTTGTGCAATGCGTAATTTGTCTCTGATACCACACACTACATCCACGGTCTCAACTATCATTTTTGGACCCAATAACTCTCGATCACCAATGTCATCCCAACTCAACGGGGATCGAAATTTCCTTCCAAAGAGTGCCGCAAATGGAACCATGTCGATACTGGCCTGGTAGCTGTTATTGTAGGCAAACTCTACCAAATGCAGATGATCTTTCCACGAGCCTTTGAAATCCAGCATGCAAGCTCTTAACATATCCTCCAATATATGGATCGTACGCTCTGAATGTTCGTAAGTCTGTAGGTGATAAGTAGTGCTAAAACTAAGACTGGTACCCAGATTGGTCTGCAGACTCTTCCAGAATTGAGATGTAAATCTTGTGTCCCGGTCAGAGACGATGCTTACTGGAACTCCATGTAATCGAACAATATCCTGCACGATTATCGATTACATCACAATGTATATTAGAATAAGTTGTAAAGGTAAAGGATAGGTTATTACCTCCATATACTTCTTCGCCAATATTTCCGTAGACTGTCCCACTCGAAATGATATAAAGTGTGTCGACTTGGTTAATCGATCAACGATCACCCAAATTGCATCATTCTGCTTAGCACTCCGAGGCAGTCCAGTCACAAAATCCATAGTGATGTGTTGCCACTTCCACTCCGGAATAGGCAGAGGTTGAAGTAACCCAGCAGTACGATGATGCTCAGCCTTCACCTGCTGACATACTAAGCACATGGCCACACTGCGAGCTATGCTTCTCTTCATACCATGCCACCAAAAGTTTAGACGTAGATCCTTGTACATCTTGGTGCCACCAGGATGAATAGAGTAAGGAGAGCTGTGCACTTCATTCAATAGCTCTTCTCTGATATCACTGGAAGGCACACAAATCCTACTAACATATCTCAGAGACCCATCCTCATGAATAAGGAAATCCATCCAATTCCAGTTTCGACATGTTCCCTAATCTTCCATAACTTCGCATCTCCAGTCTGAGCAGCTTTAATTCGATCCACGATGGTAGACTGAACTTGCGTATTCATAAATAATGCGGTAGCCCCGGGTAGGATATCTTTAATCTCCATCCATCGTATAGCCTGCTGAAGTCTCCATTGAGCCGAGAGAGTCATGATCGCTCGTAATTTGCTCAATGCATCTGGTACGACATTTACTTTACCCGAATGATACTGAAGATCGATGTCGTAGTTAGCCATAGGCTCTAACCATCTGTGTTGCCTCATATTGAGCTCCTTCTGAGAGAAAATATACTTCAGGCTCTTATGGTCGGTGTAGATCTTTACTTGCTCGCTCAATAGAAAATGCCTCCAAATCTTCAGAGCAAATATAACAGCAGCTAACTCCAAATCATGGGTCGGATAATTCTTCTCATGAGTTTTTAGCTGTCGGGATGCATACGCAACCACATGTCCATGCTGATGTAGGACACATCCGAGACCCTTGCCAGATGCATCACAAAAAACTTCGAATCCTCTGGTTCTATCTGGTATAACTATCACTGGTGCAGTCATCGACTTCTCTTCAACTTTTCAAATGCTTGCTCGCAAGCCTCAGACCAGATGAACTTGATATCTTTCCTCGTCAGGCGACTCATAGGCTCGGCAATCTTCAAGAAGTCCTTGATAAATCGACGATAATAGCCAGCCAATCCAAGAAAACTCCGGATATCTGAAGCTGACCGTGGAGTCGGTCAATTTCTAACTGAGGTAACCTTCTCCGGATCGACAGAAATATCGTCTCCCGATACCACATGCCCAAGGAATACGACTCGATCTAACCAGAATTCACACTAGTTGTACTTGGCGTATAATCGATATCGTCGCAGGGTCTCTATACGATTCGCAGATGCTTGGCATGTTCCTCTTCATTCTTCGAGTAGACCAGAATATCATCGATGAAAATCACCACAAATTTGTCCAAGAACTCATAGAAAATCAAATCCATGAGATTCATGAATATAGCTGGAGCATTAGTCACATCGAATGGCATGACTACAAATTCGTAGTGCCCATACTTGGTCCGGAATGCTGTCTTCGGAATATCTTCACTTCTGACCTTCACTTGATGATAACCACTTTTGAGGTCCAGCTTCGAGAAGACTCGCACCGAGTTGATCAAAAATGTCGTCGATACGCTGCAGCGGATACTTGTTCTTAATGGTCACCTTGTTCAGTTCTCGATAGTCTACACACATCCTTCTTGATCCATCCTTCTTCTTAACCAAGAGAACCGGTGCACCCCAAGGAGATACGCTAGGATGTATCAATCCCCTCTGCAACAGATCGTCGAGCTGTTTCCAAAGTTCTTCCAATTCAGCAGGAGCCATGCGATATGGTGCCTTCGAAATAGGTTGAGTGTTCGGCAGAAGGTCGATAGTGAACTCCAAAGCTTGATTGGGTGGTCAGGAAATACATCTGCAAAATCTTGAACCACTCTAGGCTTCTCGGGCTCGACTAACATGGATGCAATGATCATATCGTTCGGCTTGACTCGAAACTTGATCGGTCCAAGTGAACGGTCTCTGCTAGCGAATTCAAACACCAGATGGTCAGGAATTTCGAACACTAACTTTTTCCTGTAACAATCGATGGTAGCGTAGAAATTTCCTAACCTATCCATGTCGAATATTGCATCGAAGTTTGGCATGTCGACTTTCACGAAATTTGCAAACAACTCATGTCCACAGATCACTATAAGGCAAGATCGACAGCCCAAGGAAGTTTTCACTAATCCACTTCCGGTAGTGATGCTCCAACAATTAGGTAGAGGGTCAACATGAATAGAGTGCTTCTCTATGAATCCTCTGGATATGAAGTAATCAGAGGCTCCAGAAACAAACAGAGACATGGCCGGGTGAGAGGCTACTAGGATAACACCTAGAATATAGAGGAAACACCATAGCTAAAGATAAGCAATCAAACACACATATATGTATACTATACGCATCTAAAAAGAAAGAGTTTAGATAATACCTGAGATTACTTGCTCGTTAGTCTCGGCCTCAGCGGCCGTCATGGTAAATGCCTGATGTCTCGGCCGGTTCTGCCTTGCCTGCTCATAAACCTTCTGTTGTGGAGCCAGAGGTGGTCCACGCTGAGTATGTCCCGGAGGTCCACGTTGAATCGGTCCAGACGGTCCAGGTGGTCCAACAGTCAACGGTTTGTTGGTGCTGCGAGGGCAGTCTCTGGTAGTATGCGCTGACGCTCCACATACTAAAACTGGTTCAGCAGTTCCTGACTGTCAAGCCCCACACAGTCCTTCTTGAGATGAACAATGTGCTTGCAGTGAAAGCACACCATCTAAAGTCGGTTGTTGGTAGGAGCAGCAGGCCTCTTGAATTGTGCAGTCTGAGTAGGCTTGAGATTGCCACTGGGTGGCTCCGGTGGACGTTTGCTTCCTCCAATCTGAAGCGTCTTCTTCTGATTCATAATGAGTTCGTGCTTCCTGACAGCATCCAGTATGTCCTGGTGTGTAGTCAGATTTACCGAAGACATCGAAGCCTGAAAATCTAGGTCTAGACCCTGACAAAACTGATATGCATGGTCCTTGGGATCCTCCACCAGATGTGGAGTGAATCGACTAAGCATTGAGTACTCTGCCTCTTATTCGTCAACGGTACGATTGCATTGCTTCATGTTGACGAATCATTGCTGCAGTTCTCTCTTCGCTGATCGAGAAAAATACTGAGCGTCGAAACGTTCTTGGAACATGGTCCAGTTGATGGGCTTGACCAGACGAGCTTCTTCCATATCCCACTAGTTTCGTGCATTGCCCGTCAGTTGCTTCTTGGCCACTTCCACCCATCCAGCTTGATCAATACGGGAAAGACTCAGATCGTCTTCTGTACTCCGGGTCCATTCTTCAGCTTCTAGTGGCACTTCTCTTCCGGAGAAGCTTTTCAGGTTCAGCTCCCGAAATTGCTTGGCTCCCAGTGCAGTTCGCGGAGGCGGTGGTGCAGGTTGTACATCTTGCTATTGTTGGCCTAGCTGAATGAGCTGTTGTTGGATCTCCAACATGCCTCTCATGACTCCCATGAGCTCGTGGATGTTGGGAGTTCTGTTTCCGTTGACTCCATTCCCATTGCGAGTATTGGGCCGCCCTGCCATGCTGTAAACAACATAAAGTAAACGTTTTGTGTACTAATTTGTCTAAACAATCCGGTTAGTAATAATATTTGCACTGTTCCTACAATGTCTCGCAGGTTGCAAGAGGGACTTGCATGGGCCATCACTAAAACCTGTCACGTCACGCTTCCCATTGTACTTGGGAGCGAGAACATGAGCGGGTCCGCGTGTGCTTAAAGCAAAGAAGAAGTACTTTTTCTTTCTTCTTTGACTTAAGAACAATAAGCGTTTTGTGTATACAGCAACCAGGTTCTTGGAAATACACTGTTCAGAAACACCACAGATATTTATTACAACTTTGCCCAGAGTTCAAAAGCAAGTACATAAACAAGTTAGGCCTACCATGGCCGTACATTTTATTACATGAGCAACACACCTGCAATAATAAATAAAACTAAATAGATGAAGACATCAACATTAATCTAGTCCTCCGGAGGAATGATCTCGGCATCTTCGTAGCTCTGGTCTGCAGGATCTGCTTCTTGGTTCTGATCCTCGTAAATAAGGTCCTCACTATACTCCGTCTATGAACCTAACATATATTTCATAGTTTCATTGAAATATATGTCAGCGAAATGTCTCGACAAGATTTTATAGTAATTGAAAATAATAACTTTGCAACAGAAAGAACCGTCAGACACAGATATGATAAGTAAGTGCGTAAAGTAAAGTTGAGCATGCTGAAATGATTTGACGGCTGAATTGCATTTTAAAGAAGTTAACACATTTACAAAATGGAATATTCTCAGTTATTTGTGCTCGTGTAAGTTCATGTGTGAGTAGGTATAGTGTCCTCGATACACCCTATTATCGAGGGTTTACTGTGACGCTTCTTGTGATCCCTAACTTAGAAAATGGCCAAGATGCTCACTTCCATTAGTGTGGTATGGAAGTAGCCGTAAGATGTAAAAGACACACTTACAGACTCTACTACATGAACCAATCTCACCCAAGTGTCCGTTCTAGTCTTCGACTAGGTCCATCCCATCTGTATTCGATGGCGTTGCATATGTATTTCGAGGGTTGTGTCCTACCCTCTGTCCAGTTTAGTTCGTTATGTTAACATGCAGATAATCAATTGTTCCAACAAATAATAACATTATTACACGTCCATTTAATTCCGAAAACAGCTAGCATAATGATATCATGCAGTTCAACATTCTAAATTTGACAAGCGCATTAAAAAGAGAACTTAGAATTAAAGTTGCACAAATCAGATTTGTAATTCATTTACGATAAAAATACTTGCCTGGGGAAAGTGTTGGGTGTCCAGGTGATCGGAGCGTAAGGCGCGTTTTATTCTGCAAAGTTGGGTTTCCGTATCGGTTAAATGGTCCTTAATGTATTAGTCACATTATTAAGTTTTACCTTTATCTAGTTGTTTATTCAATATATCTTATTATATAACTTCATACATGTATCTTCATGCTGTGGATTTATATGTAATGTTTACAAAACTAACATATACAGTGTATACACTAACATCTGACATGTAGCTAATATATAAGTAACTATTACTTACACCACGTCTGATTAAAATAATAAACTAACATTGGTTTAAAAATAATAACTAACATCTAATATATCAAATATATGAGTTACTATTATGTACAGCTTGTACTATAACATGCATGCATTATTAATTATTAATTATTACTAACATGCTTTAAATATAATATTAACATCACTAAACTATATATATATTAGCCCATACCTAGCACAGCCAGCTATTTTATTATCATAACTCGTAAGCTTACATGTTACCGTGAGTTGCAGATAGCGGCGGATGGTCGAGGCGCTGCAGCGGAAGTCCGGGTGGCGACGGCGACAACGACGGTCTGGAGCGGCGATAGCAACGGCTCCGAGCGGTGGCACGGGCTTGAAGAAGTCGTCGGAGCACGCATGACGAGGCGTTGGAGAAGGAGGTGGGGCGTTGCGTCGAGGCGAGGGTGGCGGTTGAGTTCAACGGCGTCGGAGGGTCGTGGGGGACGGCGACAGTCGAGGGCCAAGGCGTTGTGGGTCAGTGGTTCGGAATTGAACGGGGACGCGATCGGAGGGAGGTGTTTGGAGTTGGACGTCGTACGGTGGGAGTCGAGGCGACGGGAAGAACGGAGCGCGGCGAGGTTGAAGCCGGAGTGGGCGCTGGTGATCGGAGGTCGTGGGTTCAAGGCGAGGGGGCAGAGGCACTGTTGGGGGTGAGGTGCTGCTAGGTCGGTGGTGACAGAAACGGCGGAGGGCGGCGGTCTCAGGTCGAAGAAGGAGGTGGGTCGGTGAGTGGCGGAGAGAGAGATGAAGGCAGGGTGTAGGGTTAAGGAGGGGGTCTCGCTGCAGTCGAGATCGAAATGGCAGAGGGAGGTGTTTACGCGTGTTTTTTCCACCCGCAAATCGATAGTATGGAGGGTGCGGGGTCAACACGGTCAAAGGGGACATGCGGGACCCCTGTGTTGTCGTGGTAGCCACGTGAGACGGAGATGACCCGGGTGGTCGGGCGATGGCGCGTTCGCTTGATTGGGAAGGCGACGTTCCGATCTTCGGCGGGCCGAGGGGTAGCCTCGGCGGGATGACAACTTTCGTGATCGGTAGAAGGCGGGGTCGCTCGGTGAGGGGACACACAGATCTTCGCGTCGGCTAGCCAAGGGGTGGCCTCGGCAGAGCGACTATCTTCTGGTGGTGGAGACGAACGGGCTCGGGGACGAGGGCGCTCGGCTCCGGCTGTGATGACGCTGAGGGGTAGCCTCGGCGCCGCAGGATCTCCTGGACCTGAATGGACGAAGGAGCTCGTCAGGGGGGTCGGACCTTGGTTCCGACCGAATCCCCTCCGATGCCAAAGTCAGATCTAGTCTGAGGGATGCTCGGTGGGATCGGGCTCGGTTCACGGAGAGACCATGCCCCGATCCTCGAGCCGAGCTATGGAGGAGAAATATGTAAAGGCGGAAGAAGGTGTAAGATGGAGTTTGTGATACCTCCGTTGTAGATCGTGAAGATCCGGGCCTCTTCGAATGACGCCCCCTTCCCTCATATAGGCCACTCCTCCTCATAATGTGTCATGATGTGATATCATGGCCGACATTCACGGGGACGTGCAAATGGGGGAAGTGTTAACCCCCACTAACTGCGCTCGTCTTTGATGAGGAAATGAGTGCCATGAAGGAGGCCATGATGGCTGGAGTGATGGACTTGGGCGGTTGCCATATTTGGCGGGTCATGAAGGCTGGAGAGTGATGGACTTGGGCGGTTGCCATATTTGGCGGGTCATGAAGGCTGGAGAGTGATGGCCATTAAGTGGGGCCATGATGGCTAGAGAGTGATGGCTATTTAGGTCGGGCAATTAAGCTGAGCCATTTAAGCCGAGCCATGATGGCTAGAGAGTGATGGCCTTGGACGGTTGCCATATTTGGCGGATGCTTCCTTGATTTGGGCCCCGATTTCCTCCACTGTGGAAGTGGGCATTCGTCATGGGTGGAGAAGCGTGGCCCGCCCGTGAGATCCTTGGGCCGAGGCTCCAAGGTCGTAGTAGTCCGGTTGACCAGTCGTAGTTGACTTGGCTCTTCCAGGCCCGGTCAAAATAGTCCTATCAACAGCCCCCATCTTCTGAGCTCTACCATTGTTGAGGTGGAGGTCAGGAGATGTAGTATAATGGGGAAGAAGTTGCACTCTCTGCA
>JAULAV010005595.1:0-53502 GCA_030789695.1 Scilla litardierei
ATTGTATGTTTACTGGAAACTAAAGTAGATTCAAATAATGCTAGTCGAATCCACCAGTGCTTTGGAAAGGATTGGGATAGCCTAGATAATAGAGACCATCATAAAGGGGGTCGTATTATACTCTACTACAATACTATTTTATGGCGCATCACCCCAATGACTGCTTCCAGCCAGCACATGTCAGCATTATTCACGAATTCAGCAGGTTTCGTAATGGGAATTACTGCTATTTACAGACTAAATCTGGAAAATCAAAGACTATCCCTTTAGAGCAATCTGGTGGCGGATTCTAAAATTTTTGACATGATGCCATGGTTAGTTGGTGGGGATTTTAACTGCGTCAGGAGCACACTTGAAAAGCTTGGTGGCCGACGAATTGATAGTCTTGCAATGGATGATTTTAATTCTTGTATCGGGGCATGCCGGCTTATAGATCTGAAGAGTATTGGCTGCTCCTTTAATTGGAATAATAGACGGATTGGGGGTACACGTATATCTTCTCGGGTAGACCGTATCCTCTGCAATACCTCCTGGTGCTCTAATTTGGTGCACTCTTACTATGAATATCCTCCTACGGGCACAAGTGACCACGCTCCCATGCTTGTCTACATTCTTCCCAAGGTCAATTCTAAACCCAAACCCTTCAAGTTTTATAATTCCTGGACTTCTCTCCCAGGTTTTAGAGAACTTATTAGCAGCCAATGGGGACGACATCTTGGAGATTCTGGAAATCGAGACTTTATATGTGTGATATATCGAGTTGAATTTTATTTTCCACTTTTATGCTCAATTTCTCGATGTTGCTTATGATATTTGATTAATATAAGCATTTAGGTTTGAATCTCACTTAATATGCATGTCATGACTATTCTCATAGCCTCTAGGATGAAAGTACTCGAAATCGATGCTAAGTTGAATTTCCTTTAGCAATCCACTTTATACATGGAGCGATGGATTGATAGTTGAATATAATGTTTTATAACCCGTGATGGATTGATAGTCGAGTATAATGTTTTATAACCCTTCGGGACTTTGATAACGACGTATCACTTGGTACTAAGGATTATTGTCGCTTGATCTACCCACGCTTTCGAAAAAAATAATACTTGCTTATGTTTGTATAAAAAAATAAATGCACCATTTCCCCAGCGACACTAAGCAGCCGGATCCACATGCCTCAGGAAGAATCGAGGTCTCGCACCGAAAGGTTTAGCTTGGGGGAGTGCATTCGTGTGTATATATATATATATATATATATATATGCAAGGTAAGTTAGTTTGTATATATAACAATGTTTGAAATACAATGTGGTTGTTCATAGAGTACAGAGTTCAATGACTAGAGGAGAGGACACAAGCGTCGTCACCCTAGAACATTTAACCCAGTACCATGTCCAAGACCACAAATATGTACAATATTCAAATCCAACAGAATAGAAATAAAATGAAACACAAAACTATAACAGGCCGGGCCAAGTGCATTACACCGGATGTAGCACAAATAGCCTCACAAAGCAGCATGGAAGTAGGGCCAAACACATCACACCGGATGCAGCACAAGCAGATTCTGTGATATTAAGCACAAGTAGCCTCACAAAGAATGATGCCCATAGGTTACGGAAGACATTGCAGCTCAAGAATGCCGGCCAGATATCACAACACACAGTAGAGCAAGCCGCACTGGAGATAATTCAGACCAAGATTAACAAGCCGCATGCATAATTATTGAGGCCAAATAATTCAACCAACATCCCAAACGCCCCAATTATCAAATGCTTCTTTGGTTGTGTCTTCAATGTCTTCATATTTACGCATCGCAATGCGTACGTCCCCAGCAATTGCATCAAACAGAGCAATTTTAGATCTGGATTTGTTTTCGAAAACACGCTTATTGCGCTCTTGCTATAGGTGCCAAGTTACAGCTGAAAGAACAGTTTTCGCAAGGGTTGCCAGCGCACCCTTTGCATTAAATTTAGACATGTAGTAACATCCAACCGAGCTCAGAGAAAGTTCAGTAGGGCCGGCACTTCCAAGCTTCAGCAACGACCTCCGCAATATGTAATTTGAATAGGGGCACATAAAGAACAGATGTGAATTCGTTTCTGGACAATCATCAGCGCATAGAACACAAGTATTAGAGACCTGTGGACACCAAGCTTCCAGCCGATCTTTAGTGAGGAGTTTGTTCTTCATAGCACGTAGCAAGGTGATCGAAAACTTTGGAATGTACTTACCGTACCAAATTAAATTTGAGAGCCGGAAAGGCGGGGCTTTGTTACGAACAGTATCCCAAGCCTCTTTGAAAATGAAATTCGAGCCATTCTTCCATTCCCAAAAATCTGAACCCGAGGACAGTGTAATATTTTGAAGAAGAGGCAGTAAACCTTGAATTTCAGGAGTATTAGCCCAAGAGGATCCATTCCAGTAATCACTTACTCTCCTTTTGCTTGCACCATTAGGGATCGGATACAGAGTTTTTAATGGGCCGCAGGGTAGCCAATTATCGTGCCAAAATAGGGTATCTTGACCATCCCGAACCCTTCTTTTGATGATCTTTTGAGAATGAATTCTACAATGAAGCAAGAACTTCCAAGTTCCAGACTGTGTGGCCGCAACTTTAGTTTCATAGAATGTTGATGTATCCTTGTACTTTCGCCGCATGTATTCTGCCCAAATGCCTTTAGACCCGAGGAGTCTCCAAGTTAGTTTAATGCCTGCTGCAAGATTCAAATCAGACAATAAGCGAAGGCCTACACCACCTTCCTCCTTCGGTCTGCAAGAATCACTCCAGGCCCATGCCTTAGTCTGACCCCATATGAAGTTTCTACATATAGATGTAAGGATTCGCAAAACGGTAGCTGGAATTCTATAAACATTGATCCAATAGGCAATCATACCGTAAATAACTGATTTCACAAGCTCAATACGCCCAGCGATGGATAAAAACGAAGAAGTCCAGCCACTTAGCCTTTTCCTGCACTTATCAATGAGTCGATTATACATATAAGCTTTGGGGTATTTGGAAGACAATGGGAGGCCCAAATATGTTATGATAATGGATATTTGAGTAGCTCCAAGATAATCCGCAAGCTCCCCTTTGCATTTAACCCCCTTGCTGAACATGGATTTGCTTTTACCCCAATTGATGTCTAAACCTGTGAAATTTCGGAATTCTTCAAGCAAACTTTTTAAACCCCTGAAAGATTTCCGATTGGCACGGCAGAATACAAGAAGATCATCTGTAAATAACAAATGTGAGATAGCTCCCGCCATCCTCATAGGCTGTATACTTCCTTTAATCAGAGATTTGGCAAGAAGGAGTGAGAAAGTTTCCATGACAATGACAAAGAGATAGGGTGAAAGTGGGTCACCTTGCCTAAGTCCCCTGTTCCCACCAAAGAAGCCCACCGGGGAACCATTAACCATAACAGAAAAGGTGGTAGTGGATATGCATTCTCTGATCCATCCAATGAATTTACTACCAAAACCCATCTGATGAAGAATATAATACATGAACTCCCTGTTCACGCTGTCAAATGCTTTTCTGAGATCAAGTTTCAGGCAAGCTCTCGATCCCATAGGATTACTGAAATCTCGGATTTGCTCATGGGCAAGCAGGGCACAGTCAGAAATCAACCTCCCCTGGAGGAAAGCAGACTGGTTTGGGGATATCAACTTTTGAATTATTCTCTGAAGCCTATTGCATAAGATCTTGCTAATAACCTTGTAAATCACATTACAACAGGCGATGGGCCTGTAATCGCCAAGATTTGAAGCAATAGAGCCTTTAGGAATTAGTGTGAGGAAGGTATGATTTACCTGCTTGAGCAAAGAGCCAGATCTGAAAAAGGATTGGACTGCACTGACAACATCTGCGCCTACAAGATTCCAATTATGTTGAAAGAAAAAGCCATTGAATCCATCAGGCCCAGGGGCTTTGGAGGGGCCGATCTGAAAGACATCATCTTTGATTTCCTCGGTAGTGATACATCGTTCAAGCCACCTGGCTGTATCCTGCTTAATCTTCTTTCTGGGAACAAGTTTTGGGAACACATTCATGTAACTGTTCTGATTAAATAAGGATTCATAGTATTTTGATGCCTCCTCTTTTATGTCCACATAAGATTTGCACAGTACACCATTTACATCAACCAAGTGTTTTAAGTTATTGCGACACTGTCTAGATTTCATCACATTGTAGAAGAAGCTGGTATTCCTGTCACCCAAATCCAGCCAATCATGTCTGCTTCTTTGACGATACATCTCCTCTTCCATATCAATTAAATTGGCCAGCTCAATAGAAAGTCTGTGCTCTTTTTCCTGAAGAATAAAATCTGAGTGAAGTCCAATCTCCTTCCTAGTAGCTTCAAGCTTAGTCTGACATGAACGAATAGGATTAATAGCATGATGGTGACTTGCCCAACTTTTGAGATCAGCTTTCAAACCCCGAAGTTTGATTGCTAGCCGAAACATGGGGGTGCCTTCAGGATCATGTGCCCAGCTTGAATCCACGATGTCATAGTAACCTGGCAAGTGTATCCAGTGATTGTAAAATTTGAAAGGCTTTGGGTCAGCAAGTACCTGAAGATGAAGGTTGACAACCATGGGAGAATGATCACTGGTCAGCGGATCCAAATAATCAAAGTAGGAATCAGGCAGCCTGTTGATCCAGTTCTCATTGCAGAGGACCCTGTCCAACTGAGCTGCAATCCGACGGGAGCCCATTCGTTTATTGCACCAACTTAGTCTCTGACCAGTACTTTTAAGATTCTGCAACTTACATTCGATTAGACAATTGTTGAAATCCTGGAGCTTGCTAGCCTCCACCCTACGCCCTCCCACCTTATCAGTGGTGTATAATATGGAATTAAAATCACCACCAACAAGCCAAGCCTCATTGGCCAGAAGTACTGCATCTCTTTTCAGATTCTCCCATAGCAATTTCCGCTCTGAAATGTGATTGCTTCCATAAATAGCAGACAATGCAAATCCAAATCCACCAACATTTTCACAGCAAACAGTAATGTGCTGAATCGAAACCGAAATAGTATTCATTTGCCACACCATATGATCAAAACCTATGAGTATACGCCCCCCTCCATGCAGGTGAAAATTATCCAGCTTTTTCCAATTCTTGGGAATGCAGGACTTAGAAGAAATTGTCTCTACCTTTAGTTTAGTTTCAAGTAGAACAATGATTGATGGATTTAGTTTTTTAATACGCTCTCTGAGGTCCCTGCGCCTCACAGTATTATTTAAGCCTCTAGTATTCCAAATCAACATAGACATATATATTTGATGAATACTGCAGAAGTAAGATACTTACTTCAATCTGCTACTCCGCCTGGTAGCAGTGCTGGTGCTGGGCACATCGTCCTTCCTACACTTAGAAGATTCAACTTCTCTAAGAATAGCTAGCCGCTCTTCATCCCATTCGGGATTGTCATACAGGGGATCTGCAGGAAGGACTAATGAGGAATCATCCTCCATGTGTGGCTGCACGACAGTAGATGGAATGCCTGAATTATGAATGTTGGGAGGTAGATTGGACTGCTTAGCAGAAGCCTGGATCTTGCTCTTAAGAACACGAATGAATTTCATCAGGTTGACAAAGGAAGGAAGACTTCCCTGAATTGTCGGAGACTTCGCAACCAGTGGAGGTGAGACCCTCACAGAATGGCCTCCTTCATCACTAGTGGTGATTAAATCATCACTTTGAATTGGTGCGGTATCAAGAACCACGCCTGGTGCAGCATCAGGTAAGGTAGGTTCGATGGTGAGTGCAGAGTTTTGATTGGAAGTGCCCGAAGACTCCCCTCGGTTGCGCCGCAGCAAATCCACAGAACCAAAGGATTGCCCAGGCTGACAGGCAATGGCATCAATGCTTTTCCCCTTATTTATTAAAAATGATTGCTTAGCCGTTATGGGACATTGCAGATCAGAGTGCCCAAAGCACACACAATGGCTGCATCGTGGGGGCTCCACTTCGTACCTTGCATCAAAAGAAAGAGTGGACCCATCATCAAGCTCCACCTCCACCGTAGTCGGCAACTCCCTTGTAGCGTCAACCTCCACCAGACATCTGGCATAGGTGATGCGCTCTAATTTAGCAGTTGCACGGTCCAAACACAACGGTTTGCCCACTACCGAGGCCAGGATATTGAGCGCCTCAATGTTCCACATATTGACGGGGACTCCATGCATCTGCATCCAGATTGGAACTGAGGTGAGTATGTCTCGGTCATGGCGTATGGCCGTGGTCCAAAGCTTCAGCACAACCAAACGGCCATCCAATAGCCAGGGACCCCCATGCAGAATCCTCTCACATTCCTCTTTGGACTCAAATCTGAAATAGAAGAAGCCGTTTTCTTTGCTGAAAAGCTGAATCCTCTGCCTTGGCTTCCATAGTCGTTCCATCCAAGCTTGGACCTGCCCAAACAGTGGCGTGGCACCTAGAACGTACCCAACCAAGGTTGATTTTCAGTGCTCAGCCCCCTTCTCCAAGAGGGAGTCAGGAACACGAGGAACCCGACTTCCATCTTCCCTAACTTTCGGAGGGACAAATTTCATTCCTACGCCATCGCCATAGGATCGTTTATTAGAGCACACCTCAGACCAACTGAGTTTAGGAGCACCTGAATTGAAAGATAGTTGCTGATCCACTCTCTTAGGAATTCCGACGGACACCTCGTCAGCCTTCCCGTTAGAACTGATCTTTGCTGCGCTAGTGCGGTTGTGGCTGTCCCCTCCCTTCCGCAAAACGCCATTGAAGGCACTTTTCAAAGGCCGATGCAGGAAGCGTTCCCCCTGCTCCTTGGATCTCCTCGAATGCTGTGGACGCTGATTTGCCTTCCGACGATGAACAGTATGCCATGGCTCCTCTTTCCTGTCGGGGAAACCCCCAGATCCCAAATCGCCGATGCCTGAGAGAGCACTAGCCCGGCGAGTAACCGCATCCGATGGATTAGAGCCCGCCACCGGTGGATCAGAAGCTGGATCAGAAGCCGCCGCCGCCAAAGGAAACGCCCCCGCCAATGGATCAGAAACCCTAGGACAGCCGCCAGAATCGCCAATTTCCCCTCTCCGAAAATCACTCCCCATTTTTTTTGTATATATATACATATATATATACATACATATATATATATATAATATTATAATATAAAAATGATAGGCCAGTCTGGCGATTTGCGGCGGCGACCTAACCCTATCGCGGCGGCCTCCACCAAATCGGGATCCAGCTCCATCGGAACGGCGGAAATCATCACTGGAGCGGCGACGGACCTCCCAGTCAACGGAGATAGCACTAACCCGATCGGCGGCCTTCCAGATTCAGCATGGCATCTTGTTTCCCATTGGAAAAAAGGTAAAGCGGCGTTGGTCCAAGGAGGTTCTAGCGTCCCTGGTTCGGGAAATTCCGGCAAAGGCAGGGGTGATTTCCGATCCCACCATCGGGGCTTCACCCGGAGAAGTTACGGCGGTTTGGGTAGCGGGGTACAAGGAAATCAATCGATTCAGGCGATCGTTCCTCCCAGACCTCTGTCAAAATTTCATGTCTCCCCTACTGTTGATAAGCGCTCTTGGGTGGATATCTGTGCTAATAGGCGGAAGTATGCTGATCCGTTGGTGATGAGCTACGTCCCCCCTCTTACTGTCAATGGGGTTGAAAAAGCCAAAGTTGCTGTTGCAGACATCATGTTAGGCTCGGCTCGTTGGCAAAACACTCTCGTGGGTTACGTCTTAGGTGACGTGCCTTACTTCGGTCAAATAAAAGCGTGGACGGAACGACTTTGGCGCATCAAGGGAGGATTGCGCATTTTCTCAAGGGAAAATGGGTATTTTTACTTCAGATTTGAGAAGGAAGAGGATCGGGATTCAATCTTGCATGGGGGGCCTTGGCTCTTTGACGGTCGTCTTGTGGTGTTGCAAAATTGGACGCCGTCTATCAAACATGATAGAGACATCCTAACGGCCGTTCCGGTTTGGGTACAGTTTCATAACCTCCCTTTATCTATGTGGACCCTCAATATTCTTAACTCAATTGCTAGTGTTGTGCGGAAACCTATTTGTCTTGACAAGGCTACAGCCAATTTGGATCGAATATCTTATGCTCGTTGCCTTGTGGAAGTAAATGCTAGTAATAAGCTCAAGCGAATGGTCCCTGTTGAGTTGGATGATCTTAACACAATTTCAATTGAAGTAAAGTATGAGGGGGAGCCCCCCAGGTGTGGATCTTGTGCTTGTTTCGGGCATCTGGAATCTCAGTGTCCTTTGAATGTTTCGGCTGCCAATGCTTCCAAATCTCCCCCTAGCCTTGGGGTTGATAAATCCCCAGCTTGTACTCGGGATAAAGAGCCACTTGCCGTGGGCAAATCTTCATCTGAGGAGTTGGGCGTTCAAATTCCCGTAGACTCTACAGCAGTTCAAGAGCTTGGGGAATCCAGCCGCTCGGAGTTAGTTGACTGCCCTGCGTCAGTTCCCGGAGTTGTTCGTAAGCAAGTCTGCGTATCCAACTTCTTGTGCACTGTGCATACTTTGGGGATGGTTGTCAAAATGCGTCGCCATTGTATGGCTCCCCCTGTAATCCAACATGCGGCCCCATCTGAAATCAGTTCGGATCAGGAGGCATGTGAACCTGATCCCCCCATCATCCTGACTATCTCTAATCCTAAATGGGATGATGAACAAGCTTCCTTGGCTAAGGAGCTTTCTCTTGCAAAGGGTAGGAAGAGACAGGTTACCCCCTCTCCAGTTCGTCGGAGTTCTCGGATTGCCTCCTAATCTGGGTAATCTCTATCACAATTCAACCTTAATAATGTCTATATTATTTTGGAATACCAGGGGTCTAAATAACACATCGAGGCAGGCTGATTTGAAGCTTACTTTGCGCAAGTTAAATCCTACTATTGTGTGTCTTTTGGAGACTAAAGTGGAAGCAAATAATTCCTACCGAATTGATAGATGTTTTGGGGTCGACTGGAGTAGTCTGGATAATCGGAATCTACATAAAGGGGGCCGTATTGTCATTTACTATAATCTGAAGGTATGGAAGTATACAGTTATCTCTACCTCTCCTCAGCATATTTCTATTAAGCTCACTAATTCGGCGGGATTAGTGATGGGGCTTACTGCCGTTTACGGCTTCAATATTACATGCTCCAGAACCATCCTATGGAACAACCTGGTTGCTGACTCGAGTGCCCTTATTAATACTCCTTGGATTGTTGGTGGCGACTTTAACTGTGTTCGGCTAACCAATGAAAAAGTAGGTGGCCGAGCGATAGATGTGTCGTCTATGGAGGATTTCAATGACTGCATTCATAGTTGCCAACTATTAGAGCTTAAAAGCAGTGGTTGTAATCAAAGCTGGAATAACAGACGATCAGGTGGCTCTCGTATTTCTGCTCGTCTAGATCGCATTCTTTGTAATGCTCGCTGGCTTGACATGCTGCCGCATTCTTTCTATGAATATCTCCTTTCTAGCATAAGTGATCACACTCCCATGATTGCCTATCTACTACCGAAGGTAACATCTTATCCAAAACCGTTCAAATTCTATAATTCTTGGTTATCCTTGCCAGGTTTTAAGGAGTTGGTGCGTAACTTTTGGGACCGAAGAGTGTTACATGATTCCAACCCTATGCAAAGCCTAACTTTTAATCTGAGGTCACTCAAGTTCACTTTGAAAGAATGGGCTGCTACACATCGTGCGGCCTTTGGTAGCACCAGATGCCGTGAAAATCTGAAGTTTCTTCAATCCAACCCCAAGTTGTATTGCAATCCTTCTCTCCAGATTGCAGAGAGTGCGGCACTTCGAGATTTGGTGTTAGCTTTGAGGCTGGAAGAGGAGGATCTTCGCCAAAAAAGTCGCCAAAGTTGGCTTACCCTTGGGGACAGAAATTCTAAATTCTTCTATTCGTCTATGAAAGCTAGACAGTCGCATAATTCCCTCAATCATTTGGTTACGAGTGCTGGAGTAAGAAGTACTAATACTGATTCTATTCGTGCTGAGGCGTCCCTCTACTACATGAACCTTTATCATCAAGAAGACTACTGGAATGTCTTTCCGAATTTGATTCCAAAACGGTTGCTCACTTCTGAAGCATCTAGTTGGTTAGACAGGCCTGTATCTTATACTGAAGTCAGAAATGTGGTATTCCAAATTGGCAAGGATAAAGCTCCGGGGCCCGTTGGATTCAATGCTCATTTTTTCCAACAGGCGTGGGAGGTAATAGGTAAAGATGTATTTTTGGGTGTGTCCTCCTTCTTTCGGACTTGTAGTTTTCCACAGTCTGTCAATCACACGTTCCTCACACTCATCCCTAAGAATGCTAATGCTTCCTGTTTAGGAGATTATCGCCCAATTGCATGTTGCAACGTCTTATATAAGATTATTAGCAAAATCTTATGTAATAGATTGAAGCCTGTTATCTCAGAATTAATTTCTCCTAATCAGGCTGCTTTCCTGAAGGACAGGTTGTTGGCTGATTGCACACTTATTGCTCATGAGCAGATCAGGGATTTTAGTAATCCCATGGGATCAAGGTCTTGTATCAAACTAGATCTCCGTAAGGCTTTTGACAGCGTAAATAGGGAATTCATCTATTTCCTCCTGCATCAAATGGGATTCTCTCACAAATTTATAAATTGGCTCTCTTTTTGTATTGCTACCCCTATGTTTTCAGTGCTTGTGGAAGGTTCCCCGGTTGGGTATTTTAATTCTAATAGAGGGCTTCGGCAGGGAGACCCCCTCTCGCCATACTTATTTGTGCTAGTCATGGAAGCTTTTTCATTGCTAATGTCCCAAGCTGAATCTTCTGGATCTATCCAACCCTTGCGTAGAACTGGATCTATTTCCCATCTCCTCTTCGCGGACGATCTACTCCTTTTCTGCCGGGCAAACTCCCACTCTTTTTATGGCCTTAAAGATTTGTTGGAAAGGTTCAAGCTCTTCTCCGGATTGCAGATTAATTGGGACAAATCCTCGGTAATTTATAGTAAAGGAGTTCAGAATTCTGGAATTCTCTCTGATATTCTTGGAATTCGTATGGTTTCCTCCTTTAACATTTACCTGGGACTTCCTCTTTCTTCTAAGTATCCCAAGGCTTCAATGTTCGGTAGGCTTGTGGATAAGTGTAAGAAAAGGCTTATGGGATGGTCTTCCTCCCTCCTATCTATCGCAGGGAAGATTGAGTTGGTGCAAACGGTAATATATGGTAAGGTGGGATTCTGGATGCAGGCATATTCTCTGCCACCATCGGTTATTAGGGCCATTAATTCTGCTTGCAGGAAATTTATTTGTGGCAAGCTTAGCACTTGGGCCTGGAAGGACATGTGTGTCCCAAAAAAAGAAGGGGGAGTTGGATTAAGATCTCTGGATGAGTTGAATGTGGCTTCTGGGGTTCGCCTCACATGGCGTGCTTTATCTACTAAGGGTATCTGGGCTAAATTCTTGGGGAAACAATATAGCTCTATTAAGTATGGTTTTTATTATGCAAAAGCAAAACCCACTGATTCTGGGTCCTGGAAGTTTTTATTGAAATGCCGCAGTCACTCTCAGAAACTGATTAAACGGGTTGTCAAGAATGGCAGAACAACTTCTTTTTGGTATGACAATTGGCACCCGAATGGCCCGCTATATCTTCTGCATATTCCGGCCCAAGGCTATGAAATGGCTCGGGTAAGCGATTTCTGGGACGGCAAGGGATGGAGTAACATACCTGTTATTGATGGTGTAAGGCATTTATTACAAAATATTGATCTTCAGGAAGGTCCGGATGTATGGCAGTGGATCCCAGGGCCGGATTTCTCCCTGAGGTCGGCTTGGACTGGCTCGCGAGCGGCAGGTGAGACTTTCGGCCTATGTGACTCGGTTTGGTATCCTCATGCTATCCCAAAATATTCCATCACTTTACTTAGAGCCATACATAATAAACTCCCCACTAGAGAACTCCTATTGAGAATGGGTATCATCAATGATAGTCAATGCGTGCTTTGTTCGGCAAATGCTCCTGAGAGCATATCACATCTTTTCTTTGAGTGTGAGTATTCCAAATATTTGCTTACAAGGTGTCTTTTAAAGATGTGCTTCAAAGGAATTGTCCCGGTAACTATCAAAGGAGTTTGTGATTTGTTCAAGGCTACATATGGTAAGAAGGATCCAGTTAATGTGTTGGCAAAAACTACTCTTTCCTCTTTGGTTTGGTTCATATGGAAAGAGCGCAATAAGCGCATTTTCAAAAATAAATGCAAGGGGAAGACTATACTATTTGAGGAGTTGGCATTTGATGTGAGAGCTTCTCTTCGCCAGCTGAATATGGATGAGGCTTCAAATCAGGCTCCCTTCTCCAATTGGGGATTACTTGATGTGGGATAGTTTTCTTGTTAGATCTCCTCTAGCCTTGATCTCTTTTGGGTTGTATTTCTGTATATATTTTTTCTTGCAAAGTAATGCTGTAGATAATTTCTAGTGGTGGGTGACGGCGCTTGTGCCCTATCCCCACCCTATTTTTTATCTACCAGTTTTTACTTGTGCAGTTGCTTTGTAAATTTTTGTTCTTATTAATATAGAGTCTCTTCATTCGCCATATATATATATATATATATATATATATATATATATATATATATATGGTGTGATATATATACATATGATTATATATATATATATAGACACACCAATATATATGTATATATGGATATCAGAGATAATGGTTGATATATTTGTACCACTTTTGGTTTTTGGTTCTGTTCTAGTATGGTGGGGGATGCTATAGTTGAAAGTGACGGCGCTTGTGCCCTATCCTTTCTCTATAATATCCTCCTAACCTTAATAGGACAGTTGTATATTTGAGTACATATCAATAAAGAGACTAACTTTTCAATATATATATATATATATATATATATATATATATATATATATATATATATATGATTTTATTATATATATATATATATATATATGATTTTATTATATATATTTTATATATATATATATATATATATATATATATATATATATATATATATATATATATATATATAA
Source organism: Scilla litardierei (assembly GCA_030789695.1). NCBI lineage: Eukaryota > Viridiplantae > Streptophyta > Magnoliopsida > Asparagales > Asparagaceae > Scilla > Scilla litardierei. The sequence goes on from JAULAV010005595.1 coordinate 13,048, forward strand.
TGGCTTCCGCATCTGGGGGAGAGGCGATTCCTTCGCTTTCTGGCGGCGGCGGCCCTACTGCTACCAACTCCGGTGGCGGCTCGGGGGATGTCCTCAGGGTGGAACTTGGCTTGCCTGTCAACGATGCCAACGCATCTGGCGATCGTGAAGGGCGGCATAAGGACTTTGATCCGGGGTTTGATTCAGCAACTGGGAATTGGGAATTGGTCGATCGGCGGAAGAAACGTTCTGTGATTGGAAATAGGAAGGGTGGCGTCGGGAAAGATCGACTGGGTGATGTTGGTAAGTTGGGGGGCACTGGCAAGTTGGGCGGCGCTGGGCATAAGCGGGATCGATTCCATCGCGGTGCCTGGCCACATAACAAGCATCACCCTTCTCGGTGGAGCGACCATTCAAGGCAGAATGGCTCCACAGTTGGACCACCTGCTACTGCACCTAAGGTGTTTGATAAGAGGCCTCAACGACCGCCTATTGACATTTCAATCAATACTAAAAGCACGAAGCAATCGTGGGTGGATGTTTGCTCCAAAATCAGGAGTTATGATCTTGACATAGGTATGACATATGTGGCACCAATTACTCAAGCTGATGGCACAGTTATGGCATTGGTGGGTAAACCTGCGTTGGAGCGGGGCGCTGAACAATGGCGAAATACCCTCGTTGGCTATGTGCTGGGGGATGTTCCCTTCTATGGGCAGATTAGCGCTTGGGTGGATAGGCTCTGGAACCTGAAGAAAAGGGTAAAAATCTACAGTCGTGAGAATGGATTCTTTTGTTTCAAATTTGAAGATGAGGGTGAATGCGAGAAGATCCTACATGGGGGTCCGTGGATGTTTGATGGAAGGCTTGTAGTTCTGCAACGATGGAGTTCAGGTCTCAAACTCGAGCGTGATATCCTTTCTTCGGTGCCGATTTGGATCCAATTACATGGGGTTCCACTCGGAATGTGGACATTAGAAATATTGAACTGTATTGCTTCTGTAATAGGGGTCCCAATTTGCTTGGATAAGCTTACTGCCAAGAAGGAGAGGTTATCTTTTGCGAGGTGCCTCGTTGAAATTAATGCCAAGACTTCAGTTCCTAAATCAGTCCTGGTTGGCACTGAGGATGGCCCATCTATATATATTGATGTCAAGGTAGAGGGTGAACCCCCCCGTTGCTCTAAATGTGTCTGCTTCGGCCATTCGGATATCCAATGTCCTGATGTCCAAGAGTCCCCTTCAATCCAAAAGGCACCTACTGGCGATGCTGTTCCTACTACCGTGCTGAGGCAAGAGGAGGTAACAGAGAATATTTCAAATAGCATGGTTAACAATGCTCGTGTTACTGAGAATATTTCATCTCATGTGCCTGTGGGCAATGCCTGCACGGGGGATACAAATGTTGGAGATAATCCAATGGGTTCCGGCAAATTGGTCTCTCTGCAGGAGCATGTGAGTGTACAGGGTCCTCCAGGTTGTGAAGACTCTGGAATTGAGATTAGTATGGGGGAGCCTAATCTCGATAAGGGAGATTCCATTCTATCCAATGCTCCTTTGCATTATGATACTGTTTCCACTTCTACAATTTTGCCTCAGACTGAAGAGGGGACGCCTAATGGTAAAGGAGCTGGAGTTGGCTCTATGGCTAGGGAGCCTAGGGCACTACCTTCACTTTTCGAGGAAGGAGATCCTGCAGACATTGATAAGGTTCCTGATGGGATTACTACTGATAACCCCGAATGGGAGTCCGAGGTCGAAGAGCAAATTCGCCAGGCTACTGTTCCAGCAATTAAGCAACCTAAAAAAACCAACATAACGGCCGTTCCAAGGAAGAGCAGTAGGATCCTTGAGAGCAGTCAAGGTCGCAAAACCATTGTTGATCAATGAGCATCCTCATTTGGAACACGAGGGGCATCAATAATTCGGTGAGGAGAAGGGAATTGCAGGATAGTTTGAAGATCCTCAAGCCTTCGATGATAATTCTACTTGAAACAAAGCTCAAGCCATCTAGTTCTGGTTACAGATCTGTTTTGCCGAATAATTGGTTGGGCCAGGATAATTTTGATCTCGCTATTGGTGGGCGTATAGTTATTGGTTACGACCCACTAGTGTGGTCTACTACCCCGATCTCTAAATCTGCACAGCACATTACTCTAAATTGCAACAACATTGGCGGGTTCTCCTGTGTAATTACGGGAATTTATGCCCGGAATACCATTGGCGAGAGGAAGGTCCTATGGCGGAGTATTCACGATGACTACACTCAGGTTGGCGGATCACCATGGCTAGTGGGAGGGGACTTCAACAGCGTCCTATATACCGGTGATAAACTTGGTGGGAGGAAACTGGAGGAAAGCATGGTGCGGGATTATCATGATTGCATTAATAACTGCTCTCTACAGGGGCTTAAAAGTTCGGGCAATAGATTCAGTTGGTGCAATAGTCGTGTGGGGGCTGGTCGTATTATTGCCCAGCTGGACAGAATTTTCATTAATCCTACATGGTTCTCAATGCTGCCAGAATCACATTTCCAATATCGCAACGCCGCTACTAGTGATCACTCCCAGATGGTTGTTCATTTGCACAGTCAGGTATCCTCTGTCCCTAAGCCGTTCAAGTTCTATAATTATTGGTTGTCATGCCCTGGATGTAAGGATATCATCGCCTCTCTATGGTCGAGGGAAATATGTGGTACCCCCATGTTCCGTGTTTGTCAAAATCTTGCAAGATTAAAGCCTGTGCTCAGGGAATGGGCAAAAGACCTTCAAGCTGACAAGGTTGTAGACCGCTGCAGGCGCAAACTTGACGATATCAGAAGGAACCCGTGCTTGCAGGTTGATCCTTCCCTCCAAGTTCAGGAGGCTTCTTTAATTAAAGACCTGACTCATGCTATAAAGAATGAAGAAGACATGTTACGGCAAAAAAGCCGCCATGAATGGATCTCTTTGGGGGACAGGAATACAAGTTTCTTTTATAATGCAATGAAGGTTAGAATGAACAGAAATAATTTGAGTCACCTCGTTGATGCATTGGGAGACCGGAACAAGGCTCAGGATGACTTGAGGGTTGAGGCACCTCGGTATTTCAGTGAGCTATACAATCAGAACACCTACCAGGTTCTTTTCCCAAAAATCGTTCCAAAAAGAATCTTGACTGCGGAGTCAGGTATTTGGCTTAGCAGAAGGGTATCAAATGATGAAGTCAAAGTGGCAATCTTCCAAATCGGCAGAGACAAGTCACCGGGGCCTGATGGATATAATGGGTACTTCTTCCAGCAGAATTGGGACATTATTGGTGATGACGTGACTATGGCAGTACAATCCTTCTTCAGATCAGGCTCTCTCCTAAAGCAAGTTAATCACACATTTCTCTCCCTAGTTCCAAAGAACTCAAATGCTTCTGGTCTGGGGGACTACAGGCCGATCGCCTGCTGTAATGTACTTTACAAATGCATTAGCAAAATCATTTGTAACAGGCTGAAGGTGGTGATTCATGAACTGATATCCCCTAATCAGTCGGCTTTCCTTAAAGGAAGGTTACTCTCCGATTGCACTCTCATCGCTCATGAGCAGATTAGAGACTTCAACAATCCGATGGGTAGCAGAGTCTGTTTGAAATTAGACTTACGTAAAGCTTTTGACAGTGTGAATCGGGAGTTCCTGTTCTATATTATGCAGCAGCTTCGCTTCCCTACCACCTTCATCTCCTGGGTAAAAGAATGTATAAGTTCCGCCTCCTTCTCTGTCATGATTAACGGTTCGCCCAGTGGTTTTTTCAGGAGCAATAGAGGTCTGCGTCAAGGTGACCCGCTATCCCCCTTCCTCTTCGTTATTATTATGGAGACCTTCTCTCTTCTTGTTGAGAAATATGTCAACACTCGCAAAATACTTCCTATGAGGCGTTCGGGTTCCATTTCCCACCTATTATTTGCTGATGACCTGCTGGTCTTCTGTCGGGCTAATATTAGCTCCTTCCGGGGCATCAAACAATTGTTGCATGAATTTGCAAATTATACAGGGCTTCAGGTCAATTGGGATAAAAGCGTGGCCTTGTTTAGCAAGGGGACAAAGAACAAAGACGCCCTTGCGGAATATCTAGGGGTAAAAACTTCAACTTCCATCACCACCTATCTTGGTCTCCCGCTTTCTCTAAAGTACCCAACCTCTCTAAATTTTAAGAAATTAATTGACAAGTGTAAGAAGCGGATGGGCGGTTGGACAACCTCTAAGCTTTCAGTTGCTGGGCGAATTGAACTTGTGCGGTCTGTTATTTTTGGGACGGTGGCCTTTTGGATGCAAATTTATCATATCCCGATGACTGTTCTTCGCACCATATCTTCTATCTGCAGGAGATTTATTATGGGGAATTCTAGAGCTTGGGCCTGGGAGGACATTTGCAAGCCAAAAACTGAAGGGGGTGTGGGCTTGCGATTGTTGGATGAGCTAAATGTCGCATCGAGTGTTAGACTTTCCTGGCAATTCCTGACTTCGGATTCTATATGGGCAAGCTACATGAGACAAAAATATAGCAGCGCTGGTAGCTTCTACTCGGCAAAGTCTACTGTTGCAAACTCGGGCACTTGGAAGCGGTTGTTACGGCACCGGGATATCTCCTTGTCACTCATCAAGAGAAATGTGCGAGACGGCCGATCTACTAAATTCTGGACTGATAATTGGCTGGAAGGGGGGCCATTGCTGGGCCGGGTTGATGTGCCTGAGAATTTTGATGAGCTGTGGGTGGCCGATTATTGGACAGACCACGGTTGGGCAACGGATCCTGCAATTGACCATGTCCGGCCTCTTCTACGCGGTATTTCTCTTCGGCCTGGAGCTGACCGTTGGCAATGGTCGGGAGGTGACAAATTCTGCTACAGACAGGCTTGGGACGGTACTCGAAAGAGGCATCCGACCTTCCCGCTATACAAGCTTATTTGGTATCCAAATAATGTCCCGAAAATGTCGATCACCCTTCTGAGAGCCCTTAGGGACAAACTCCTAACCAAAGATAAGATTGTCAGATGGTCAGATAGCGTTACAAGCAACTGCGTCCTGTGTGAGGAGGACAAAGATGAGAATACGCCTCACCTATTTTTTGAATGTACCTACTCCCAGTACATTCTTCGCTGGTCCTTGTTGAAGCTTAATGGTCAGACGCAGATCACCCCTTCCATTGTTGAGGTAGGGAACTACTTTCTCAAAACTTTTGTGGGTAACAACAGTTTGAGCTTGTTGGGGAAAACTACTCTGGCATGTATTGTTTGGCATCTCTGGCGTGAAAGGAACAGACGTATTTTTGATGATGTCAAGCGAAGTAAGATGGTCCTCTTCGAGGAAATTGCAGCTGATGTTAGAATAGCCATGCAGGATCATGATCCAACGACTGAGGAAGAGATTGAGGCCTTTAGTAATTGGGAGATCATTGACAAGGGTTGACTCCTAATGTTTTGTTTCCTTTTCCTGTAGTATTTTTATTGTCCTAGATTGGTGGGGGAGACATTAGTGGGGAGTGACGGCGCCTGTGCGCTATCCTCCTCCTAACGAATCCCCTTCTTACATTAGGACTGTACTTTTGCACATATTAATAGAAATGCTCGCTTACCTTTCAAAAAAAAAATATATATGATTTTATTGGTTTAAGCTAGTAGGTCCGAGGGGTCCTTCTTGGCCTAATGCCCTAAAGTCATCTGACCTGAGAGTCATCGACCCAACGCTCCTTACACAAACCAAGTGTAATCCCAAAAAATAAAGTAAAAAATGATGGAAAAAAATATATTTGAAAGCATGAATAAGATAGCAACATCATGAATTAAGGAACATTGATATATCGTAGGAACCACTTACTCGATGGGCCAATACCTCGTTATCCTAGACTTATCCTTCCATCGACCATCGTATAACTTCAATTCCTTTATTTTCGACCTATAGACAGGTTAGAGGAAATATCCTAGGACTTGAATGTAGTCGTGATTTTAGCATATTATCTGACGATTTGGACTAGAAGTGATGTCCTAAGATTATATCCTAACCAATAGAGAGAAATTGGCATATTTTATTTCCCTGGATTTGGAATTTCTGTTTGATCACGTATATACACCCGATATCGTTAAATTCTCAAGCTTCATGTCATCATTTGCTTGCTCGCTTGCATTTCTCCAAGCCCTATCATTTCATGTCTTCCTTGAGGACAAGTAAGAGTTTAGCTTGGTTGATTTTTGATGTGTACCACATTTACATATATTTTATACCATTTTCATATGCATCCCATATCATTTCATCCCCCATTTCTCGCTATTTTTCCCGTTTTGTTTCATCTTTACGTTTTTGGTATCTCTCATGTGTTTTAGGAGAAATCATGGAGTTTTAGGCTCAAAATCAGGAGAAAATGAGATAAGATGAAGCAAAAAGTGATTGTGGGATCAAAACAAAGAGAAAGAGCTCAATTGTGTCTCACACGACCGCGTAGATCAGCCCACGTGACCGCGTTGCTAGGACACACCAAAGTAACTCAGCCATCACTCCACGTGGTCACGTCGTCAGAGCCAAATGACCGCGTTGCCAGGAGCTGAAGGAAGATATATCTGAAACCATACGGTCGAGTTATTCATGCCAAGCGGCCACGTCATGATGAGCTGAAGGAAGAGAGATCTAGAGTCACATGGTCGCGTCATTAGAGAGCCACGCGGTTGCGTCATCCCAAATGGAGCTGAAGCCAAACATCCACTCCACGCAGTGGTTTAGATCAACTTTTGGAGCTGAAGCCCTGGATCGACGCGGGCGCATAGTCGAAATGACGTGGTCACGTCGTTTGTATCAATTGGAGCCCAACTTACGCAAATTTGGCTACACGGCTGCGTCATTCCTGATGTAGCAGCGTCTGCTAGGGTTTCTAAGCCTATTGTGGGCACTGCCAAGGGCATTTTTGGGATTTTTCTGGGTTTATTGAGAGGGTATTTATAGTTTTCTTGAAGCTCTATGCCCAGGATGCTTTTTGGCAGACATTTTCTCCTTTTCCAGAGAATAATCTCAGTTGTAAACTTCTAATTCTCTGTCCCTTTTAATTGTTCTTTTTGTTTCTTCTATTTTCTAAATTTTATTATTGAATATTAAATTACTCTATTGATTGCTTTTGTCATTGTGGATTGGGTTGCTATTGAATCTCTGCTATATCTGTTGCAATGGATGTTTGTTCAATGATTTCTATTATTTCTAAGTGCATGGATTGTGAGTAGTGATTCATCTAGGGCCAATGGATTGAACCCCATTTGATGAAGCTATGGATTGGTGCAATTGTGATTGATTGTTAAGTAATTGAGGATGAGGAGTATGTTAGGATGATTAATATCAATGTAGATCGATTTCCCCCTTCGTGGGTAATTAGATTAGTTCACGGTGGAAGACGGAGTTAATCTAGCGTTTTTGATTGCATTGATCGTTACCATCGATGCGGCTAACGAAAGTCAGGCATCGATCAGAGCCCTCCTAACAAGATCCGAATACTAATCCATGGAAGTGGCGTGGAGAAAGATTGGGGACATTCATCAGACGTAATGCATTTAGCGTGTATTGATGCACGACGGAAGTCGGGATCGATACGGGCTAGGTAGTCCTATCATGCACCACAGAAGTGGGGGGTAGGGTTAATAAAATGGGATATCTTATCATGTTCCATGGAAGTCGGGGGTAGGGTTAATAAAAGGGGTTAGCTTATTATGTGCCACGGAAGTGGGGGTAAGAGAGAGGCAGGGGTGATGAAAAAAGAAAGGAAGAGAGAGAGAGAGAGAGAGAGAGAGAGAGAGAGAGAGAGTACACAAGAAGAACAGGCAGGCCACTACGAATGTGCTGGGAAGTCCGGACAATGCTCCAACTCAGAAACAACATCACATAAATACACATCTTAAATAACACAGTACATATAAAACATCATTCATATTATTACATCTCCATAGTACAACAACCTATACAAAAGACAAATCCAACTCAAAGGCACACACACCCCACCACAACTCACTCCCTAGTCTACAATGCCTCCACAGCTCCATACCAACACTCTCCTGAGTAACTCCCATAACTCTGCTACCCGAAAGATCCACATGCATAATACATGCGGGAAAAGGGAGAGGACACATCACAGTGTGCACAATAGGATATCCAACTCTTATGGCATATTATTCAACACATGCTCCTACTACACAATAGGATATAGTATGGGATAATGAAAAGGAAAACATGAAAGTGAACATCAAAGAGACAATATGTGATACGATATGGCATAATGCAATGGTTACATAAAAGCAAAAATAAACTATAAGGATGTGAGCTATAAGCTCATGCATTGTACTAATTTGATACAACTTGCATTTAGGCATGTTTAGGGGACATTAGTGTTATACATAGTTGTTCTTTTTTTACATATCTTTCTTTCATAACTAAGGGTCATGCATCCATATGCCATGCCCATCATCATATCCACATCATAACAACTAACTATATCATATAAATCCATGTCATGCATGCCACCATCACCAAAATATGCATAGCACTAAGGTTCCATACCATACGTATATAATTCAAAGGCCAATTTTCACACTTCCATAACCAAGCCATAGTCTCAATAGAACAGCTGATATCACCAAGTTACAGTCCGAATTTAACATAGGTGTCTAAATGAAACTTACTGAGAATTTATATATCTCTCCACTGCAACAAAAATAATGTCATTAACCTGTAAATATTGTTACTAAATGTTCTTATGTTCCTCAGCTTTACTTTTCAGCACATGCATGATGTAACCTGTTTAATTTATGCATTAACTTGTGGACATGTGTACTTGTAGTAAACCAACCCCCCTTTTAGTTAGGTAGACCGGTTCTGAAACTGGACTCTACCTAGTTTATTTAGGTTTTCTTACTGGGTCACGTGTTGACGTGTCCCATTTACGTTTTCAGTATTAGGAGTGAAGCCGACTGATCGAGACCTGACGCAACAGACCCTTCCACATCCCAGGGTTCAGATGAAGCCCACTGTGTGTGACTTGTATAGTAGGATTTTCCAGTGGTAGACTAGATGGTGTGTTGTACTGTGTATGTACACCTTTCTATTTTCTTTTGGGTTGGGAGTTCATTTTAGCTATTTCCCACTTTATACTCGGTACAGATATAATGTATGTAAAAAATATGTACTTTTGTGTTAATAATATAAAATGTTGGACTTGTACATTATTGTCTTCTGTTCTCTGTGTTGTTCTGTGTTGGAGCGTTACGTGTACTTTTCAGCACATGCGCAGTGGCCTGCTGGTTTCTGTTTTACTTATTTTCTATCTTTCTTCTCTTTCTTTTTCTTCACCCTCGCCTCTTTTGGAATACCTGAGATGGATTCCTACTTTCTGGGTATCATGGGAAGCGGGGCGTTACACACTGATGATGGCTCATCATGAAATTCACAAGAAAAAACTTAATGTATACGAGATATACATAATCGATCACAAAGAGCTGTGATCGGTTCATTTGAGAAGGAAAAAAATCATTATAAGCAGTTATGAATTCATGTGAGAAATGTTCGTAAAGAGTTATGAATATTTCAGTTAAAGAGAAATGGCAAAACCCCCAAACCACACCATTACACGAGATTAGTCAACTCATTAGTCTACTACTGGCTTTCTGGCAGCCATTAGTCAACCAACGAATGACCATTAGTTAACTAAGTATCATTAGTTGACTAACAATCACATGTTAATAGATTAACCTAACAACATACGTTATGTTTCTCTATTAGTCTATTAACAGGCTTTGTTAGTTAACTAATGACCGATCTGTATGGATCTGAGCTAGGGATGACTGTTTGGGCGCGGGTTAACTCTAAGAGTTGGATTAAAACCAACCTAAATTCAAAGAGTTTAACTCTAACAGGAAGAGTTGTGAGATTTCTAGGAGTTATAATTTACTAATCCAACCTTGTGTTAGGATAAGAATTGGATTTAAATATAGAATCCAATTGGGATCAGAAAAGATCATGAGAATAGGTTGAGTTCCAACTCAAATTCCAAATGCGACTAGGATTTGGATGATCCATAGCATTATATAAAGGGATCATATCCTCCCATTTCAATACACCATCAATTCTCACAAACATGAAGATTTAGTATCCAAGATCTCTTTAAAGTAAACAAGAAACCTCTTTAGATGGATAATTTTTTTCTTTATAATAGTTCTTTCTTCTACTCCTCCCTCGAACTAGCAAAGCATATGAGGTCCAGTTTGAGTTCCATGAGGGCTCACGGATCATGAAGGTGTTTCACCATCAACATGAAATGTCTATCATGCAAGACTGGTGAAAGAGCTTAGGGTCTTCACCGAAAGGGTTTAGGATCTGCGGGTGTCGTTAAAGTATATATGTGCAAAGATATGTCTTCTATTCTTAAGCATTTAAATTCATATTTTCTATAGTGGAACTTGGTTTCTTTGCTATTGTTACGGCCTTAAGGCCAGCCGAGAGAATAAAGGAACATATGTCCGAAGCCCAAGCGAACAGCTCTCTTACCATCCTGAATAAGAATAGGCCCGTATCGAAGATCGCCCTGACACTGGGAAGCTTGCCTTGTTGGGCGGCAAGCTCGTCAACAGAGTCAAGAGAAGAGCTCGACAGTTGATCAAGTAGATAGCTCGCCAGCCTAGCATGGAAGAGCTCGCCTACTTTCCAGACATGGAGCACGGCCAGAGAGTCTGGGGATGCCAAGCTCGGATGTCGAGCTTGGCTCTCCCTAAGGGTGACCTAGCATACAGAAATATCTCTGACATGGTGACATAGGGCCACCTACGCCTCCAATTAATGCCAGAGGTTAAGAGCGAGAACTGATGGTCGCACATCGCGTCTCCCATTTAATGCATAAATATCTTTGACACCTTCTGACACCCATTAATGCATAAATATCTCTAACACCCTCGTCGACCTATCACGTCAACACTTGTGCTCCAGCTAAGCAGAAGCGACATGTGATTGGACGACGATCAACTGACTCTCGACACTATAAATATCCCCCTCTAGCCACCAAGGAGGGGGTCGATCAGTTGAAATATCAAACTCACATTCAATACTCAAGGTCGGATATCCTCCATATATCTGTGCCTTCTTCATAAGTCCCCTACGCAAAGCCGATCTACTTTAAGATCATCCATCGTGTCCGACCCACTCTTTAAAAGTCATCCACTGACTTAACCATTGGAGAGGCTAGGTGTTGATAGCCAACCCAGCCTGTCTGACAAGTTGTTCTTCTCGCAGGAAGCTCGGCTCACCTACCAGCGGTCTGTGACCAATGACGACCAACAGGCGACCTTGGACCCTTCGCCTACAAAGCGTGTTCCAAGACGTGTTAGCCTCGTCGACATCCCCACTACTTGTAATCATTATACCTATGCTTCTCCTTAAACAAATTCTATTGTTGGACGGACTTGACCCGTAACAATTGGCGCCGTCTGTGGAAACCTAGGGTTACACCCATGTCAGACACCACACGCAGTTACCACAGCTCCCGTCGTGGCAAGCTGCCTATGACCGAGGAGCACTGCTCTCCCGAAAGGACTCCCCCGATGAATTTGCCCCTTGAGGGGGCATCCACTGTCATTTAGGACGTGGCCCTCGGTGTCTACAAAAGCTTCGAGAACTTCACCAAGATGATGGAAGACTGGACCGCTACCAGACAAGCAAGGCCGCCTCCATCAGAAGGCCCCTCCAGACCCCGCAACGTGAGGCGGGACCTCCTCCCCTAGTTTGAAGAAGAAGCAGCCACTTGACAAAGGAAGTTCGAGGAAGAAGAGGCGGCCGCCCTGCAGAAGCAGTTTGACGATGAGGAGGAGGCCGCTTTACAAAGGCAACTTGATGAAGAAGAATCCGTCCGACAGCGTAGACTCATCGTCGTCGCGTGAGAGAGGCTTTAGGAGGGGAGCCGAGGAGTCCCCCAGGCATCGGCCCTGATAGTGCGAGAGAGCCCCAGGCTGGATCATGCTGTTGAAAACCACCAACGTAGGATGTCGTTGAGCCCGTGATGAGAAGGTCGCGCACACCGTAGCAGAAGTCCCCTCCGGACAGGGTGCCACTCTACTAGGCGTAATGACCGACGGCAAAGGAGCCACGACCGAAGCCCGACCCCCCAGGGGTGAGAGAGGAATGCCTCTGAGCGCTGAGGATGCTCATCTAGTGATTCCAATCAGTGGTGAGAATAACAAGGCAGCATGAACATCTCATGAAGTCGCCAACACCTCCCCTACCCCCGAAGAGGCCAACCCGCAGACCAGGAGGGTGATCTCAACCTCGATACCTCATAGGTTCAAGCTCCCTAAGTTTGAACTGTATGATGGTTCAGTCAATCCCCTGGAGCATGTACAGCGATACCGAGGGGTTATGGAGATCCATGGAGCAGATGACGCCCTCCTCTGCCGAGCTTTCTAGACGACCTTGAAGAAGTCGACGGTGGAGTGGTACAACATCCTGCCCAATCGCTCCATTGATTCATTCGACGACCTTTCCTATAAGTTTTGTCAGCAGTCCTTTACCGGACAGTGAAGAAGGAAGGGGTTGGACTATCTGTTCACGGTGATCCAGAAAGAGGGGCAGACCATCCAAAGATTCTTATAGCACTTCAGTGAAGAGAGACTCAGCATGACGAGCTGTAGGGATGAGCTCATCATGTCAGCCTTCAAGAAGGGGCTGGCAAATAGGAGTCTACTCAAATCGCTGCTCCACGACCAGCCTACCTACCTCAATGCCCTCTTCGCCCAGGTATAGAAGTTCATACTTAGCGAGGAGGCTTTGTGGATGATGAAGAAGGTCATGCCGGCCAAAGCTCCCAGTGCTAAAGCAAGGCCGAGTAACCAACCGAGGCAGGATGATCAGGGCCAAGGTCATGACCAGAACCGCCCCAGAGGGCACGATCAAGACCGCCCCCAAGGGCACGACCAGGGAGTCCCTCGAGGGCAAGACCGCCGCAGGCCACTGAGGGGGTTCCTCACCCCTAGGAACCCCGCTCCGGGAAGCAGGCCTGATAGAGCACATGAGGCAGTGTACTACACAAGGCTCAATGCCCCTGGTGGAGGTGATGACGGCAGCCATGGTGAATGGGCTTCTCAGAGACGTGCCCCCGGAGATGAGGTCAAGGCCCACCGCAAGAAATCCGCAAAATTACTGTCGATATCACCGGGACCACAGCCATGATATCGACAAGTGCTACACTTTGAAGAAGGATATAGAGCGACTGATCCAGGATGGACATCTCCGGAGATTTGTCGACCAGAGAAGGCCAGGGTATGAATGAGTGGTACTCACAAGACCTGTTCGATCGACCCACAACACTGAGTAGGTCGTCCATCAAATACCTGACCCAGTCATGCGCGTGAATGTGATATGCAGCGGGCCGGCCTCGGGAGGTACTTCGGCATCGGCTCGGGAGACGTATGCTCGACAAGTGATGACGGTAGGCGTCGGCACATGGGTAAAGCAAAGGAGAGTAGCTCGTCCCCCCATCTCCTTCTCTGATGATGACCTGGAGGGGGTCGAGCTGCCACATGAAGATGCCATCGTCATCGAATATTTTATTGGGCCAGCCATCGTGAGCAGACTCCTGGTCGACACAGGCAGCTCGTGCGACATCCTATTCTTGTCCACGATCCAGAAGATGGGACTGAATGAGGCAAAGATAAAGCCATGCATCGGCCTAATCGTCGGCTTCACCGGTCATTCGGTGCCTATTGTCGGAGTGGTCACCCTGCCCATCACCCTGGGGGAGAGGCCAAAGGGTGTCACTCGAATGACGCAGTTCGGTGTCGTCGTCGTCATCTTAGCATACAATGGAATCATCGGGCGGCCCTGCATGACCACCATTGAAGCTCTCTCCTCACTGCTACATCAAATGGTGAAGTTCCAGACTTCGCACGGGGTTGGACAGGTGCGAGGATGCTAGAAGCTCTCTCTAAGGTGCTACGTCGGCTCCACCAAACACAAAAAGTCCGAGCAAGCCCTGTCGATCGACCTCCTCGATGGTCAGGAGGACTTCACTCATCAACGACCAGCTCCAGTGGAGGACAAAGAGGAGGTGCCAGTGGCAGAGGAAGCGGACAAGACTGTGTCTATTGGCACAAAGCTGCCCGCTAAGCTGAAGGCGGGGCTAATCGACCTCCTTAGGGCGAATGCTGATGTTTTTGCATGGTTGCCCTCGGACATGCCTGGAGTCGACCCTGTGGTGATCACCCATGAGATACACGTAGACCCGGAAGCCCGCCCCGTCAGGTAGAAGAAGCAGAGCACGGGAGGAGAAAAGATGCGGCCATAAGCGAGGAGGTGGAATGGCGCCTTAAGGCCGGATTCATTAGAGAGGTGAGCTACCCTAACTGGCTCACCAATGTGGTGATGGTGAAGAAGCCTAGTGGTAAATGGTGAATGTGTGTGGACTTCACTGACCTCAATAATGCTTGCCCAAAAGATAGCTTCCCGTTGCTGAGGATCGACCACCTGGTGGACAACGCCTCTGGGTACGATTTGCTAACCTTCATGGACGCCTTCTTAGGCTACAATCAAATCCAGATGGCAACTCATGACGAGGAGAAGACGCCGTTCGTCACCGACCGGGGAATGTTCTGCTACACGAAGATGCCATTCGGACTCAAGAACGCTGGAGCGACCTATCAACAGATGGTAAATGATCGCGATCCCCGAGTGGGGACCGAACGATGCTAATAAAATTTGCAGCACATGGATCGTGTGTAGTTGCTTACGGGTCGAACATGATAAGGCGGTCAATGAGTATTGGTTCTTATGGGTCTTCAGAAGAGAGCTACGCGATAGTCATGGTGAATTGTCGGTGAATGGTAGAAAGGTGTAAAAAAGGGGGTAAAAGCTCTAGGGCATGGGGATCCCTGCCATTTGACTAGGGTTAGGGTCGAATTAATAATCGATAGGTTACCGGGTTCATTGGGACTCAGGAGAGGTCGTGTGACCTAAGGGCATTCATCTATCCCCCTCTATCGTGCTGCATGATAGGTTATTCCCTTATGTCATGTACTACCCCCCACTGTCGCGATGCAAGGATAGGCCAACCCAACCTACACTGATGTCAGTGGTTCTCCGATGCATCGGTGTACGTCGAAAGCATTACGCTCGATGAATATCCCCAATCTTCCTCATGCCCACAGTGGCGTTCGGGGATTAGACCTACATTGGGAGAGCTCAAATCGATGCCCATTGGCACATCAGTCACACCGATAGTATAGATCATCGTAGGGATCGGATCCCCGAGTCGGTCCCGACTTTTGATCGGCGGCCGACCCGATCGCCCCGAAGGGAGGGGATCGACTCTACACCGATAATAATCGCCCCAATGTACCCTAATCTCAACTACCCAGCAACATAATCAGATATTTGGTTCAACCTATGGCTCCAATCCAATGAGGTTCATCTCATTGCCCTAAATGAAAACAACTCATTACCCATTATAATAGAGGTGGATTCTAGCAATGGACAGGCATCTAAAGCCATAGATTCAGTCAACAACAGCAATAGATGATGAAACAATCACATCAATAACAAAGAGGAAAAAATTCTATTAAAGAAATAAAGAGTATTACAGTAATCAATGTTTAGAACAATAAAAACTACTGAATAAAAGAGTTAAAAATCTTACAAAATAGCACCAAAACCTAGAAAAGCTAGAAAAACTGCTGAAAATGAGATTCTTCTCGCAGGATGATGAAGGGGCGCTTATATACGCGCACCCAAAAGACAAAAGTACCCCCCCAGATTTGCCCTAAAAGTAATAGAAAATGTGTTTGACGCGACCGTGTCAAGAAACGACGTGGTCGCATCATTCCCAAAAACAATGGGGGATTGGGGGGCTTGGCCTCGCGGTCGCGTCAAAGGAGACGCAGCCGCGTGGAAAAAGGTCACGCGACCGCGTTGTATGTTGACATGGCCGTGTCATTCTACTCTGGAAGCTGTAATTTTGCGGTCGTGTCATCTAAGATCACACGGCCCACGAATCTCTCTGGTCTTCACTCTACTTATTTGCTCTAAAAATTCTCTGACGCGGCCGTTTGGTTGAAATTAACGCGGCTGCGTTGAAGTTCCTTCTTTGACAGAGTGACATGGCCACGTGGACATGATGACGCAGTTGCATGGTGCCTTATTCTTCACAAAATGCTACCCCCTTGCGCAATCGACTCCTTGGCTTCACTCTTTTCGCCTATTTGCGCTTAGATCTCGCTCTATGATCCCATATTGATATAAATCTCCTGCAAAGCCTGTGAGGGACCAGTAAGCAAAAGAAGAGAGAGAAACAGGGAAAAACGGGGATGAATAGAGAATGAAAGGACGTAAAACATGTATGAAAAAGAGTGGAAAACTATATACAATAAACACTTATCAAAATCCCCCAAGCTAAACTCTTCCGTGTCCTCAAGGAAGATAAGAGAGAGCGCAGATCGGAGGAATGCAGTCAAACATGCAAATGATGCAATGGGGCTTCGAGAATTTTCAAAACCCGAGAATATATACGTGAGTGAAATTAAAATTCGAATTCAGGAAACCAAAAATGCTCGAAAATCTTTCTGTCGATGAGAATATGTTCCTAGGAGTCATTCCTACTCAAATCGCCAAGCAATACACTAGGTGACGGTCATACTCGCATTCTAAGACATTTCCTCTAACCCGACCTTAGATTGAGCATGTAGGAACCTAAGCTATACAATGGTCGAAGAAGGGATAGGTACGGGATAATGAAATATTGGTCGATCGAGAAAGTGGCGCTCACGACATTACACGATTCCTTGATTCAAGAATTTGCCAAGTTTATTCATGATTTTATATACACAATATATATACAAAAGAAAATCTATACACTTATACTAACTTTTTTGGTATTTTCACTTGGGTCGTGTAAGGAGCGTTGGGTCGGTGACTCCCAGATCAGACGACCTCAGGGCATCGGGCCAAGATGGACCCCTTGGACCTACCAACTCAACCTAAATGAAATCCTTATTCATACGCACGCCCCCAAGCTAGGCCTTTTTACGCGAGGCCCCGACTGTTACTATCGTGGGGATCTGGTTACTCAGCTTCCCTGGGAGAACAGTGCGTATTATTTTTGTTTCTATTCACAAATTTATTTCTTTTTGGTTTTTTTAAAATCATGGGGTGAACTAGGCAGATTCAATCCTCAGTACTAGGTGAAGTGTGGTTATCCAAGTCTCGAGGGATTATAAATCATTACACATGTCTATCAGCTCTAGGGGTCCACACATAGAGTGGGTTCCTATGTGTCAATTTAGGTCGGTTTCAAGTACTCCTATCTCAGGGGTTGCGAGGACGGCCAAAACTAGGGTATTGCAAGGGAATTGAGTTTAGACTACGAACTATTCACATACTCAAATCGACATCATGAAAATCGAGCATTAGGGTTCGGAAAACGAATTTCAAATCGAAATTTAGCGCATATAAAACCCCGTTTTCGGAAAATCCTCGAGGCAAATGCAAGTATATACAAATGCATGCATGAAGATGCATGATGCATAATGCGAATGCAGATATTTTTGAAGTTTTATGATTTTTTTGCATTTTTTGGTTTTTTGGATGCATATAGTAAGTTTAAACGTTATGCGTATGAAAAAGAGAAAATGATGGAAAATAAGAAAGAAAAAGTGAAAACGAAACGAAAACAACGTTAAAAGTGGGAAAATAAGAGAGAAAAAGAGAAAATAAGCGCGAAAGAGCTCCCCCAAGCTAAACCAAGCGTTGTCCTTAACGCTAATAAAACATAGAAAATAATCATGAGGACTGATTCGGGTTGAATATTGCATATTTAACCCTCCATTTAGCCCTATTTTGTGCTCATATGATGCTTAATTGGTCTCTAATACGTTCGTATTTTGTACATCATTATTTATTAAAGCAAACCATTGATTTGTGCACAAAGTATAAATTTTAGTGAGTATTTCTGCCTTTTTATATTTTTTCCTAGCTTGGTCTCCATCTCACGATTCCAACGACTATTTATTTGTATTTTTCTGAGATCTGTGCTAATTACTGTGATTTATTGAATGCAGAATACATATTTTGAAGGTTGAAATACGAAGAAATACGGTTGATATACATCGTAAATACAGCGTATATACGCCGCATCACTCTACGACGACACGTGCAAGCACTCCGGCCGTTGGATCTCAATCCAACGGGCCGCAACGGAGCTTGAAATCGAAGCAGATCCGCTCTTCTCTCACGAAATCCTGTCCGTTGGATGATCATCCAACGGCCAATACTGCGCAGGATGCAAAGTGTAAGCGGTATCTAGGAGGGACACGTGGCGTCATCTCCGCGATTCACTGCCAGATCCAACGATCGTTGAACGAAGCGGAGAGCGGCATTCTACGGAGCGACGTGGCGACATTTTGAGCGTGCGATTCTGATCCAACGATCGTCAAACGAGCGGAGCGGCGAAATTCTCCGTGTCCATGTGGCGGCCATCGAACGCATCCCTGCTACATCGAACGGACGCGATGAATTCCGACGCGGATTGAAATCAAACGAAGCGGGCCACGAGGCTGAATTTGTGCCATTCATACTTGATCCAACGTCTTGCACGTGAGGAAAATGAGCGAAGCAGCAGCGTAATTCTTGGGCGACGTGGCACCATCACAGCAAGTGTCTGCCTGATCCAACGGCTACCAACGAAGCGAGTGCGGATCGAAGGAACGAAGCGGGCATAGCACGTTTTTAAAGCACACGTGGAGTAGCGAAAATTAATCCTTCTTTCATCTAACGGCAGAGATCGTTCAGCGGCTGGAGGATGCGGATTCTGAGCGATTTGGAGCGGGTTTTGGACCCGTTAGCACGTCTTAAACCCGCAATGTTAGTATATAAGGTATTCTAGGGTTTTTGCTTCGTATTCTTGCCGTATTTGGGCGATTTTGGAGCCGATTTTTGCAGCAAATCCCTGACATTACATAGAGCAACCTGAGGAAATTTTCAGAGGCTTTTTAGAGGAAGAAGAGTTTTATTAGGCTAAAAGAGAGCGTATTTGGTGATATCTTTTGAAATCTATTACGTATTTTCAATTCTATTTGCTTGTATTACTTAGAACCATGTTTAATGTGATGAAATTCTTAGTTATTTTTGTTGAGTATTGATTCCCCGGATTTGGTTTTGATGATGAGCAAACATAAATATCGTGAACTAACACTGTGTGAGCGCAGTTATGGAGATCGTCGCCAAAAGTCTACGTATATAAAAAGCGACGTCTCAAGACTTCTCAAAGCGCATGATCATGTGCCTGAAGCTTCGTTGAAGCTCAAGGACCATTATTGAAGTCAAGAGATTCGGATTGAAGCTTTTGAAGACGGTTCGTCAAGGTTTGTTTTATTGTCTTCTAGTTTCTTTCCGTAAAATGTTAAGCCTTGAGTAGGTTTTACATTATTAGAGCTAGGATTATCATAGAAGCCCATATAATCTTTCCCGAAGCCTTACGCTTCTTATCGCGGCTTCTTGTGCATCTTAGTTGGTTCAAGAAGGAGAACCAACCGACTAGATGGCAATCTATTTGGTCGGCAATCCTTCATGAACCGACTAGATATCCTTCTCAAATTCAGCTCATTCACTGTTTACAGTTAGTCGGTCCAAGAAGGTTCACCGACCGACTAGTTGTCAAACTAGTCGGTTAGGAATCCTTCTTAGACCGACTAGTTGTGTACTCAGTTTCTCAGCCTGAGCTACTGTTTATCGTTAGTCGGTCTAAGTACAACTGTCGACCGACTAGTTGAGAAACTAGTCGGTTGGAATTTGTTCTCAGACCGACTAGTGGTTCTTGTATTTAGCCTATTTGATTTCATCTCTTAGTCGGTCAAAGAACACTCACCGACCGACTAGTTGTGAAACTAGTCGGTTGGCAAGTCTTCTTAGACCGACTAGTTTTATATTGTCTGAACTTTTCATATTGGTTGATCTTCAGTTAGTCGGTTCAAGTTGAATCACCGACCGACTAGTTGAGAAACTGGTCGGTCAGTGATCCTTCTTTGACCGACTAGACTGCTTCAGAATAAAGCCGTTGGAGCATTAAATGCCACGATTTTTGCTCTCTCTTTCCTCTATCCTATATATACTTGGAGGGGTTCTTTCCTAGTATTCAAGGCTGCCTATATTGGGTTTTAGAGAAATCAAAGAGAAGCAAATCAACTCCATTCTGAAGCTATCTCTTCTCACTAGAATCTCTTCCTCACTCTTATTCCTCAAGAGAGATTCATTAATTGTGAGCCATTCAAGCCAAGAGCTTTGAATCCAAGTCACCAACTCCTCCCTAGCCATCTATTGCTGTCCATCTTGGTGGAGCTAGGGTTTGGTGCTTGCTTCTTCCTCAAAATCCATTCTTGCCCTAAATTGGTAAGTATACTCAAGGCATATGATTTTGTGGTAAGTGTTTCTTTATTTCATCTCATTTGTTATTTGAGTTTGTCTCTCAGTTGTGAGAGAGGGTGTGATCCCGGGTTGTGGGAGTCATATGTCATTTGTGTATGATTTGGTCTTGTAGAGGTTTTTCTACAAGAATTTCATAGTGCAAAGCTTGGGTTAGTGGTTTCTAACTCAAGTATCCGGAGGGGATCCGGGTGGTTGGGACGTAGGATCACCGGGAACAAGTCGGGGAGACTTGGGTGGATCCGAACCTGTTACATACTTTGTTTGCATTGTTTTTATTCTTGTTGTTTGTAGTTATTCCGCCTTGTTGTTTGTGTTTTGCACAATAATTAGGAATAACACTCTTGATTATTTTAAAGTACTATTCACCCCCCCTTAGTACTTGTGCAGTAGCTACACAGGGCATCACAATTTTCAGTATGTGTGGCTAAATTTTCATTGTGCATGGTATGGTGCAGTTAGTGGATATGATTTGTATTTGTTTGGTTGAATATACGTGCTAAAATTGTAACGTTGATAAAGTTGTAATCTTTATTTTAAAATCATCTTTTTCATCTTCCAAAAGAACGTGATTGAGTTGATGATCGCCCTACAAGGGTGAGTTTTGATCTCTCCAAAAGGGAGTTTCATATCTATATTTAAAAGATTATAACTTTAGCAACGATCGTTTTCAATATTGTGCTTTAATCCACACAAGGGTATCCTCCGATGAATTGCTCTCAAAAAGAGAATTCATTGAGTTATATTTAATCAACCAAGTTAATACAAATCATGGATCCTAATGAACACATACCATGTGCATACTTCTCATAGATATTTCTATAGACGAAAGTTTCTTTTGCTCGTATTATTCACAAATTCAAATCCACGATCAAACTCCATTCACACCACCATCGTCATCATAAGTGGTTGGTCTCTTTACATTGAATCTATATTTGATTTGAGCTTTGTGGTTGCAACAGATTTTCTCCCGAGGATTCGACATCTGGACTCCCAGATTTATATTACTTGCATGGACTCTTCCGCTTGAGAGAAGCACATTTTTGGGCTGAGCAAGGACAAATAAGATTTGGGGAAGGAGACCGAGGAGCATACCCTAAGCTATAAGACACCGTGCCAGAAAATGATGCAAGTGTGTGATACATGGGCTAAATGATGAGGGGGCCAAAAATGTGCGGTGCTCTATCAGGATGAGCCACCGTCAAGTGGTGGCTGGGTGGGTGTGGTGGGTGGAGTGGAAGGGACGATGGAGTCAGCCAAGTGCTCAGCTACAGTGTTAGCGTGTGGTGGCAGTGGAGTGCTATGGATATGCTCAGACTTGATGAGTGGGGGTGGCGGTGGATATGGGATGGTCCAATCGTCGTCGGACGACAATGAGATGAGTATGGTGATGTCGTCATGTCGTGTGGAAGTGGGAAGAGTTGATGGTGAGTGTGTAAGGGAAGGAATAGGAACAAACTCTGTGATGGGTGTAGGGGTGGTGTGTGAGATCAAGGGGTCAGGGTGAGGTGATGGTGGTGATGGGAATGTGCTCGAGCTCTGGGTCAGGCTGTGGAGAGGGTGGTGGTGTGGTGAGACGTGGTGTGACGTCAGGTGCGTCCTCATGCACCAGAGGTGAGTGGGGTGGGATGTGGACCTACAGTGATGTGGAGGGAATATATATCGTTGTGGAAGTGGATGCAGGTGTCTGAGCAGTCTGAGTAGTGGGAGGTGGGTGGGGGTGGAAGGTGGACATGAAGGAGGTGATGTGTAGCAGTGGGGTAGTGACCGTGACTATAATGGTACTGATAGACCTGGTCGAACTGGGACCGGAGTGTCACCAGAGCGAGGGCCAAGCCGTCAAAGGAAGTGCAAAAGTCAGAAAGTGTGTCTCTGACCTCAGTCAAGGTACTAACAGTGGAGTCTCTAAAGGATCTAAACTCCTCCTCCAAGCGAGCTAGTTGCTCAGAATGGGGCCGTGGAGGAGG
The DNA here is from genome assembly GCA_030789695.1 of Scilla litardierei. Taxonomy (NCBI): domain Eukaryota; kingdom Viridiplantae; phylum Streptophyta; class Magnoliopsida; order Asparagales; family Asparagaceae; genus Scilla; species Scilla litardierei. The sequence continues at coordinate 35,434 of JAULAV010005595.1, forward strand.
AGGAAGAGGAGCGCTGCTGGAACCCTCAACGTGAGGTCGAGATCTCCTATACTGTCGCAGAGCTACGATGACAACATGCTCAGGGATAGAAGAGGAGGAAATGGGGTGTCATCGTGATCTTGGGGATGGGGCTGGCGTGGGTCAATCACCTGGGTTGGGGCCTAGACACATGAAGCTAGGTCAGTGTCAGGTGAGAAGAACCACCTCAAAGTGGTGCCAGGTCCAAATAGCCCAGGGTTGCACAACCTAGTATATGGGGTGGAGGCAAGTCCATAAAGCCAGAAGTAACGCTCTCGGTAGCACTTTGATCATACGCATATTCGTGAGCACCGAGAGGTCTAGGGAAGTGGGACATGGGATAGGAACTATGGTGTCGAGGATCCTACGAGAGGCAGGGGCGAGGGTGGCAATGATGGCGATGAGTCTCTCATGGCAGATATGTGATCTGGGTCGGCTATAATGTGGAGAAATCTCTGCGTAAGCCAAGACCCAGCATGCAAGAGAAACTGGGGGACTGTGACGTTGCCCTCACGGAGGACACGGCTCTCTGTAGCACACCACAGGAAAAAGAGCTCATCCTGAGGGACCTGGCCAGTCTCGTATCGGCAGAAAAGTGTGTTCACGATAATGCGATGCATGATACGGAGGCCAAGATGTATGATGCTAGATGCCTTAGCTCGAGTCTTCAGAAAGACATTGAGCCGGGTGATCTGGAACCAAAAATGGTTTGCATCAAACTCTTGGAGGTAGGGGTGATTGTTGTGGATGGCTATGGGCTCAAGTGCTCTGGGCCACTTAAAGAGCATGTTCAAGGAGTCTTTGGAAAGACCATACTCCTTGTTCACGATCCTAAAAGAGAAACCTGTGGGGTAAACTCTAAAGGTGGTTAGGAACTCTAGAGTGAGTCTCCTATACGTCCTAGCCTCACACTGCAAAAATTCCTCCCATCTGGGATTTCGAAGGAGGTGCTGACGACATCTAAGAGACCTAGGGCAGACAATGCCGGGACACTAGGAAATTTAGTGGGGACGGTCACACGAGAGTTCATCGAGATGAACTTCGTGCGTTCATCCTCACTAAGCAAGTTGATGTCTAGTGTGTCTAATTGAGGGGCGGGGAGTGGTTCACCGCCACTGTCCCTAATGGGGTGGATCTGGGCAATATCGGCTTCGAGAACTGTCATCTTTTGACGCTTTTTCTTGCCTTGGGAGGGGCTAGTGACCGTGCTCTTCTTTCTGCGCTCACGGGGAGGCATTTTGTGAAGGCATGAGTGATGTGAAATGAGTGTGAAATGAATGTGTGCAACTCACGTAAAGAGCGACAAATTTTAGCGACAAAAATTTATAAAATTAAAGAGATGAGGAACGACCCAAAAAGATACTCCTCGATGAACTGGATGCTCGTGATGCACGTGGATCAGTCCCCCCAAGCTATCCCAAGCCAAGAGCTCCTCTGATTGCAGCCCGCATCAATTGGGTTTCAAAAACCTCAAAAATCCGAATGCCCTATGGTTTGGTTGAAACAGAAATAGGATGAAGAGGGTGGAGGGGAGTTTGGATGAGGGTGAGTGAGGGTTTGGGAGATGATTAGAAGGGATTTTAGGAATTTGGGAGAGATTGGGAGAAGATCGCGTCGTTTGGGAAAGAGGGGAAGTTCAACCGTTTCGAGTGAAAGTGAAGCGAATGGGCCATTTAGGGCTTTTATAGTTGAAATAAACACTTTACGCAGGCCGCGTGGAAGATTAACATGGCCGCGTAAAATGTTGCGAGGGTAGGGGTCGACGCAGCCGTGTCGTCTGAACAATGTGGGCCGCGTAAGCTCTGGCCGTTTGAAGAAAATTTTTGGATGAAATTACAGAGAGATTTGCGGCCCACATCATTTAGAATAACGCGGTCGTATCGTTTTGTCCAAAAGGAGAAATTGACGCAGCCGCATCGCCTAAAGTGGCACGGTCGCGTAAGCTCCGAGAAAAATATTTGTTTTGGCCTAAATTCCCGAGACATTCATGGGCCGTGTTGATGGGTACGACACGGGCGTGTCAAATGTCTCTTCCTAAGTCATTCACGCGGCCGTATGAATCAGAATGGCATGGCTGCGTGGGTTCCCTTCCTCCACTACTTCTCCTTCTTCTTATTCCTCCTCTTGCAATCAAAGACTTAGTCAATTTCTTAGGGTTTTGGGGATTTATTAGAGAACAAATATCTAATTTAATCTAATCTAAATTAAAGATGAAAATCAAATGGAAAATATAAGTAGAAAATGCTTGGGTTGCCTCCCAAGAAGCACTCATTTTAAGTCGTGAGCTCGACTCCCTATTTGATTTCGTCATGGTGATTTTAAGGTGGAGAGATCCCGAATGTGGCCATATACACGATTCACCTTGTTGCTCAACTCCTTGTGGCCTTCCCATGCTTCTTCTTGTCTCCGGGATCTAGTGGATGCGATCGCGGTGCTTTCTCCTTCAGATTTATCTCAGTGGTCTCTTCGCGATCCTCCATCATCGCTAGTTCCTTAAGCTTGGCTTCATGCCCAATGTGGGGTTCATTGTTGTTGTCACCCAGAAATAGTTCCTCCAAACTTGTCTCCTCGATTGCTTCTTCTAGGAGATCTACTTGGCCCCGATGACTAGCTTCCGCGAAATTCCTCATCGATTTCTTAAGGTCGAATTTGACCTTTTCCTTTCCGACGTTGAGGGTGAGTCTCCCTCCCTTCACATCAATGAGGACCCCCGATGTAGCTAGGAAAGGCCTACCTAGGATGATTGGGATCTAAGTGTCCTCCGGTGTGTCCATGACGACAAAGTCGCATAGAACTAAAATTTTCCCGATCTTCACCGGCACGTATTCTACTATCCCAAGGGGGTATTTCATAGAACGGTCCTCTAGCTGGAGTGACATGTTCGTGGGTTGTAGCTCCCCGAGATTCAGCTTCTCACAAATGTCGATGGGCATTAAGCTAACGCTAGCTCCTAAGTCGCAAAGGGTGCTCTTGACATCCAAGTCTCCAATAGCACGGGATGGAGAAGCTCCTGAGATCCTATAGTTTTTCCACCATTTTTCTCTGAATGATGGCGCTACACTTCGTGGAGAGTAACACCTTCTCCCTCCTACCGTGCTGGGTGATTATCTCCTTGAGGAACTTGGCGTAGGCTAGGATTTCAGAGATCGCATCGAGAAAGGGCATGGAAATGTTGAGTTGCTTCAAAAGATCGAAGAACTTCCCGTACTTTTCATCTAACTTGGCCCTTGCCAATCTTGACGGAAATGGGACTCTCGGCTGATATGGCACGTGAAGCTCGTCGGTGGGCTTCCTTAGCTCTTTCTCCACTTGCTTATCCTTGTTAGATCCGGGCTGCGGAGGCTTTACCTCACGAACAACTTCTTGGTCATCCTCAGCGTCGAGGTCAACATGAGCTTCTTCTTCTTTTTCAGCTTCCTTCTCCGTAACGGGTATGGTGGGACCTTCAAACATCTTCCCACTCCTCAATGTGATCGCGTGCACATACCCTCGAGGATTTTCTTCAACTTGCCCCGGCAATTTCCCTTATGCCTTGGAAAGCTGGGAGAGTTGTTGCACCATCTGTGCCATCGTGGTCTCTATGGACTTTTGACCAGTTACCAGCTGTTGTGAGGTGGATGCAAGCTGTTGCGTCGTCGTCATCAGTTGTTGGATAGAGGTATGGAAGTAGTCATTCCTCTGGCCTTAAGTCTGAATATGACTCTCAATCAGCAATTCCAAGTTTGACTTTTGGATGAGGGGTGCGTTCACCGGAGGTCTCTGATTGAAGTTTTGAAATTGGGCTTGGAGAGATGGAGCTTGGAGTTCCTGAGGCTACTGAGGGTATGGGGAGGAGCTTGCAATCCCAAAGTCCGGTATGAGAAGTTGGGGTGGTTCCTCCACCCTTGATTGTATGTGCCGAAGTATGGGTTGCTTGGTGGCATCGGATTGTTCCCAAATAAAGCGTTCGCTTGTTCTATCATCATATCCGGGGGCACCGCTATAGGTGATGAACATTCAGTTCCTTGGTGTCCTTGCACACCACAAACCTCGCAAACTGTCACCGTAGGCAGTTTAGCAGCACCAAGTCCAATAAGGGAAGCTGTTTAGCTAGGCCATCAAATTTAACAGAAAGTAATGATACCTCGTCGATGTCATATTTACCTCTCCTAGTGGAGGCGCTCCTCTCGTTGCTCCAGGAGTCGTTCTCGGCCATTGCTTCAAGCAATCTCTTTTCTTTAGCCGGAGTCTAGCTCATTATGGCGCCATTAGCGACGGCATCTATAGACATCCTCACCGACGGTGTTAGCCCATTGTAGAAGGCCTGAATAAGTAGCCAATCCGGCACGCTGTGGTGGGGGCAGACTCTTTGGAGATCCTTAAATCTCTCATATGCTTCATACAAGGACTCTCGCTCTGACTACTTGAAGTTGGTGATCTCATTGCTCAGCTTAGCAGTCTTACCTGGAGAAAAATACTTTGTCAGAAAAGTAAGAGATAAACTATCATATGTAGTGAATGTATTAGGACTGTGACTCCTGAGCCAATCCTTGGCCTTATCCCTAAATGAAAAAGGGAAAAGTCTTAGCCTGGTGGCGTCATTGGTGAAGCCATTGATCTTCAATGTGTCCATCTTTTCCACGAAAGTGTTCAGATGGTCATTAGGGTTCTACATAGGGGCCCATGAGAATTGGTCCATTTGCACAAAATCAACCAAAGATGGGTTGAGTTCAAAATTATTTGGCTCCACCGACGGCCTTTGAACGCTAGAGGTCGACCTATTGTGAGGCATTGAGTAATCGAGGAGCGACCTAGCTTACGACGGCGGCGACGGCGGCGACGACGGTGGACCATTCTCAGGGTTCAGTATCTCGTCCATTGTCTCGAGGGCTTCTCTCCTCCTCCTTTCGACATTAAGCCTTCTCATAGTAGCTTCAATCTCTGAGTCTAGTAGACGCAAGTCTGTTATGCCTTGAGATCACCTGTGCATGCAAAAAGTCTACACCAAAAGGAAACGTTAAAAGCACCAAGGGGCAATGAAAGAGAAAAATATAAACAAAATAAAACAAAAGAAAATAAAATCGTAGTCGCCCTACAAAGACTAAAAACCAATATCAAATCGTGCCTCTTCGGCAACGGCGCCAAAAAGCTGATCGCGATCCCCGATTGGGGACCGAAAGATGCTAATAAAAACCGCAGCGCACAGATCATATGTAGTCACTTACAGGTCGAACACGAGGAGGCGATCAATGAGTATTGGTTCTTATGGGTCTTCAGATGAGTGCTACGCGATAGTCACGGTGAATTGTCGGTGAATGGTACAAAGGTGTAAACAAGTGGTAAAATCTCTAGGGCGTGGGGAATCCCAGCCATTTGACTATTGTTAGGGTCAAATTAATAATCGATAGGTTGCCGAGTTCATTGGGACTCGGGAGAGGTCGTGTAACCTAAGGGCATTCACCTATCCCCCACTGTCGTGATGCATGATAGGTTATTCCCTTATGTCATGTCCTACCCCCGCTATCATGATACAATGATAGGCCAACCCAACTTACACCGATGTCGGTGGTTCTCTGATGCATCGGTGTACATCGGGCGCATTACGCTCGATGAATATCCACAGCTTCCTCCCGTCCATAGTGGCATTCGAGGATTAGATCTACATTGGGAGAGCTCTAATCGGTGCCCGTTGGCGCATCAGTCACACCGATAGTATGGATCGTCGTAGGGATCAGATCCCCTGGTCGGTCCTGACTTTTGATCGACAGCCGACCCGATCGCCCCGAAGGGAGGGGTCAAATCTACGATGATAATAATCGCCCCAATGTACCCCTAAACTCAAATACCCCAGCAACCCAATCAGATATTTGGTTCAACCCATGGCCCCAATCCAATGGGGTTCATCCCATTGCCCTAGATGAAAACTACTCACTACCCATTAGAATAGTGGGGGATTGTAGCAACGGGTAGGCGTCCAATGCCATAGATTCAATCAACAACAGCAATATATCATGAAACAATCATAGCAATAACAAAGAGGGAAAAATTCTATTAAAGAAATAAAGAGTATTATACTAATCAGTGTTTAGAACAATAAAAACTACTGAATAAAAGAGTTAGAAATCTTACAAAACAGCCCCAAAACCTAGAAAAGTTAGAAAACTGCAGAAAATGAGATTCTTCTCGCAGGAAGATGAAGGGGCGCTCATATACGCGCGTCCAAAAGACAAAAACACACCCCAGATTCGCCTTAAAATTCATAGGAAAGGGGTTTAATGCGACTGCATCAAGAAACGACGTGGTCACGTCATTCCTAAAAACAATCGGGGATTGGGGGGCTTGGCCACACGGTCGCATCAAAGGAGACGTGGCCGCGTGAAAAAAGGTCTCGCGGCCGCGTCATTCTGCTCTGGAAGCTATAATTTCACGACCGTGTCGTCCAAGATCACATGATCCGCAAATCTCTCTGGTCTTCACTCTTCTTCTTTGCTCCAAAAATTCTCTGACGCGTCTGTTTAGTTGAAATTAATGCGGCCGCGTTGAAGTTCATTCTTTGATAGAGTGACGTGGCCACATGAGAATGATGATGCAGCCGTGTGGAGCCTTATTCTTCACAAAATGCTGCCTCCTTGCGCAATCGACACCCCGGCTTTGCTCCTTTCACCTCTTTGTGCTTAGATCTCGATATATGATCCCAAATTAGTATATATCTCCTGCAAAGCATTTGAGGGACCACAAAGCAAAAGAAGAGAGAGAAACAGGAAAAAACGGGGATGGATAGAGAATGAAAGGGCGTAAAACATGCATGAAAAAAGAGTGTAAAACTATATACAATAAACACTCATCAGTAAACAAGATCTTTCATCCCCAGGTCGGCAGGAATCTCGAAGTCTACATCGACGACATGCTGGTCAAATCATAGAAGGCCGAGGATCACCTCGCTGACCTTGACGAGACCATCCAAAAAGTACGGCGCTACAACCTGTGGCTCAACCCGGCAAAGTGCATATTCGGCGTCCAGTCTGGGAAGTTCCTCGGCTTCAGGATCACTACACGAGGAATCGAGGCCAACCCCGACAAGATATCCGCCCTCATCAACATGAGCGAGCCAAGGACGATCAGAGACTTGCAGAGGCTGAACGGGAGGATCGTCGCAACAAGGAGATTCCTGTCGACGTCCACCGAGAGGTCCCTCCCATTCTTCAAGATTCTACGGAAGACCCTCGGCAAGATGAAGGATGCAAGGAAGGAGGTTGAGTGGGACGACGCATGCAACCAAGCCTTTGGCGAGCTGAAAGCTTGTCTACAGAGCCTGTCGCTACTCGCAAAGCCAGAGGAAGGATAGTAGCTCGGTCTCTATCTCGCCGCCACCGAGGAGGCCATCAGTTCGGTCCTAGTTAAAGAGAACGGGGCATCCAAAGGCCAGTCTACTACGCCAGTTGGGTGCTTCGGGAGGCGGAGACCCGCTACAGCCCCATAGAGAAGTTCACCTACTGCTTAACTCTGACGGCGAGGAAGCTTCGTCCCTATTTCCAGGCACACTCCATTGTGGTCTACAGCAACTCACCGCTTGAAAAGAATCTAAAGAGGCTGGAGAGATCAGGCCGAATCCTGAATTGGAGCATCGAACTTAGCGAGTTCGACATCGTCTACAAGCCTAAGGTGACGATCAAGGGCCAAGCACTGGCGGACTTCGTGGCAGAGTGTACTGCCGAAGAGATTGGTGAAGCTTTGCTGGACGCTCAGCCGAACATGGAACAACAGCAGTGCACCGACGAGAATCCCCCCTCAACCTCCACCCAGTATGAAGGCGAGCTATGGGCCGCCAATGTTGATGGATCGGCCATAGGGTCGGGGAGTGGAGTTGGCATCATAATAGAGACCCTCAAAGGAAGCCTGCTAGAGTATGCACCCCGCTTCAACTTCTCGAAGACCAACAATGTGGTGGAGTATGGGGCTGCCCTCAATGGGCTGAAGCTCTGTTGGGTGCTAGGGGTGACGATTGTGCTGTTGATCAGTGACTCAAAGCTTCTCATCCAACAAATGCAAGGCAGCTTCGAAGCAAGGGAGGACCTGATGAAGCGGTACCTAAAGTGCTCCCGGGCCGAGCTCCTCAAGTTCAAAAAAGCAACGATCCAGCATCTCCATCGATCGAACAACCTCCGGGCCAATGCCCTTTCAAATTTGGCATCCTCTTCTCCGGTCGAGATTAGGAGAGTTATCTACGTCAAGAACCTACTGACGCCAAGCATAGAGGAAGGCGAGCTGATGTGTGTCGACCTGGAGCAATCATGGATGAGCCCGATTGTTGCCTACCTGGAGACCAGAGCCCTACCAGAAGACATGCTAGAAGCGCAGTGACGTGCGTTTATATTTCATATATTTGCGCACGTTTTCTTCCGAGTTTTTCCGTCTTTTCCGCCGTCTTGTATTCGTTTTCTCGTGTTTTCTTGTTTTCTTTCACTTTTCCGTGTTTTTCAAATTTTACAGGAATTTACTGGTGTAGGGGACATAAAACAACGATATCATGAGTCCTCGAAGCAACGGGAGGAGTCACGCGTGATCCGGGGGGGTCAATCGGCGAAGATTGCATCTTTCAGCCCCTCACCCGACCGGTTGGTCATTTCCAACCGATCGGGTGATGCATGCGTGCACCACCCGGACACAAGTTGGAGCGGCCATGAAGTCACCCGGTCGGTTCAGTGATCGGTTCAAACGCCCCAATTCTCGGGAATTTGGAGCTGAATTCCAACCGATCGGGTGACATCTCACCCGATCGGTTCATCTGAAGCCGCATCGCCTCAAATATCGAACCGACGGCTCCACCCGCTCTCCTCAGTGACCGATTGAAGCTCCTGAAGCCTGATGGCCAAAGCAACAAGCGGCTCACCCGATCGGTTGATGTTTCAACCGATCGGGTGACCTTTTCTTCCGCTTTTGCGCGCTGCTGATGCACTCATTGAAGATCTGATATCATTCCAGAGGGATTTTGGGTGATCTCTTATTTTTCTAGCATCGGCATCATCGTTAGCTTTCCAACAATAGGTCGCATGCCCAAATCCGATTTTTCTACATTTTTCTGGAATTTTCTGAGCGCAGCTGTGTGCTGAAATTGGCAGCAGTCTGAATTTTCATTTCACCCGATCGGGTGAGTTACCACCCGACCGGGTGAGCTCGTTTTCTGCGGATTTGAGCTCTCTGTTTATTCCACCCGATCGGGTGAACTTCCACCCGATCGGGTGTGCCTGTTTTGACAGTTTTGCTGGGCTTTTGGACCCGAAAAGTGAGGGTTTGGAGGGGGGTTTATTAAGAGATGTTGGGGGCATTTCTTAAGGGGGATCTTCTTCAGTTTTTAAGGGTTTTTTGCCCCCTTCTCTTGTGAGACTTAGGGTAGTTAGATTAGGTCTTTTGATCAATAAATCTTGTATTGGATTGAAGATTCAAACTCAAGATAAGTATTTCTTCCTCCTATTTTCTATTGTTTTGTATTGTGTTAAGTTTTCTTGATGGTGAACGTTTGTATCTCTTTTATGTTGCTTATTTTTGTGTTCTTCACCATTGAGTAGTGTCGATGAACCCTAATACGGGTTAGAGTAGGATTGATGCTTGTGTTGTTTTATTTGGCTTGGTTGCATGGCATGTGTTCGATGAAATGTGTCAATGGCGATTTCTAGCAATCTGGCTCCAATTCGTACAGCAACACACTAGTTGTGTTGGGGGTTGGGGTCCGGTGTCTTGTCCAGTTAAGACCCGCTTCGATGTATTGCTAGAAATCACATTCGACCTATTTGGCCATTAGGGTTACGCGGGGGTGTTTCCTTGTCATTGGCGGGAGAAAGACCGCCTCTGACCGTCGGGCCAAGGGGGAATAAACTTGGCGGTTGACTCCCTAGCCATAGCTCACGCCCCTAGTGTAGACATCGAGTCCTCACGCGTGGGAACGGCTTGGACAAAATGTTGGGAGTTATCATTGTGGCCTTAATGCTCCCGGTTGCGGAAGGTGTTAATGGACATGGGAATGCCCACCGTCCGGAACCGGGTAGGCCTAGCGTACTTGGCACCGACCGGAATATCGGGCCATGGACGCTAGGTACCACCTTTTGGAGCAATGTCTCACCATGGGTCAAGTCAAATGCCAAGTGTCATGAGTGCTCTAGCCCGTGTTAGCGGGGATTCATTTCGTGTCTTTTTCATTTCTTTCTTTTATTTCTACACTTCCACCCATATCATCCGCATAGCTAGCACACGACCTAGGCGAGGCTAGTAGCCACTCAAGCCATCCACCTCCTTGAGTTCGATAAACCCGCACCCTACATTAACCGTGCACTTGCGGTAAAACGACACCGCGCCCATACCGTAAACGGGGCGCCGGTCAAGTTTTTGGCGCCGTTGCCGGGGAGGCATTCGGTTTGATATTAGCTTAGCTTGGGTTCGTTAGACTACACATAAAAACACAAAAAAAAATTTTCTTTGTTTTAAAAAATATTCAATAACCAAGAAATTTTTCCCCCACTATTATATTATCTTTTTGTTATTCTCTTGTACTATTGACGCTTCTCTCTAGTTTTCTTATTTTTGTTGTCCAGGTATCTTTGCTATAACCATGTGAGATCAAATTTCGATACTCAGATGGGAGGATACGATCCTTATTCAGTTGTGGTTAGTGAGACTTGTGGGATGGTTGGGCACATGTATTATGATTGTCCATTTACGCTTGAGAGCCTCCCCCTACACCATGGCCAAAAATTTTCCCACAACCTTAGCCCAAACACCTCCCATCCATTTCCTCAACCTTATATCCCTCCACCAACGCAAGAAGAATCAAGCCTTGTGTCTCTCCTTGAAGGTGCCATGTTTAACCAAGGCCAATTCTTACAAAACTTGATGGCTCCAATCACCGAGCCTACACCTAGGAGAGGGGATGAAGGAGAGGATATACCCACTTCCATGGTTGAGACCACCATGCCATCGGCCACCATAAGCACATCGCATGCCGATACCCCATTTTTCCAACACAACCACTTGGATGACGAAGCATTTTTTGATGATGATAGTGAGGATGGGGAGATTTCTCTAGGATCTGTGGGAGAGACTTCTTGTCTTGATTTGGATACCCCATATGAGTCCTATGAGAGCACTGAGGAGTTTACAGAGATTATGCATACCGGCGAGGAGGATGTGCGTGAGGACGAGGACACCACGACCACATACGAGGGGTCCGCTCTACATCCACCTCCACAGCCATCTCTGTCGTAGCTTCCTCCTTGGTCTGTGGTCAACCATGAGGATGTCATTCAGGACATCGGTCAGATGGTGGAGTATGAGCATACTGTCGAGGAGGATGTGCATGAGGGCTTGGATACGATCATCCACTTCATGGAGCCCGAGCCACATCTACCTCTACCGTCACGCTCCACTTCTTCTGCGGCTGAGCATCTACTTGAGCATATTGCCCCTATTCAGGGAGATTTTCATACTCACTCTCACTCCACATTTAAGTCTCGCTTTTCACGTCCTATTCCTTTAGACTTATATATTTTTGACACACCATATCTCTCGCAGGACACATGATCGACTTCCCTTGAGGTATGCTGCGGTGTGTCACCACCTGGAGAGCAACTTCACACGGAGAGTGGGGATTTGATCGTCGCTAGCACAGAGGATAACATACCATTTCCAGGGAGTGTTCGTCACATTTCATATATTTTACCATCATTTATCGACGACTATCTCTGGGATACATTTATTTTGGGAAATAATTTCTTGCCATGGACTAATGCACCTCGTCCTTTGCAGGTCACAGGTGGACACCTACGAGGGATGCTTGGAGGTGCATTGCTTGGGTCCATTGGCACACGTGGCACAGCGCTTCTGGCGGAGCCACAGAAGGAGCAGTTAGAGCAGCTACCTGCCCCACTTCAGATCTTGGATCCGCCTATGCTCAGGTGTATCCTAATCCAGTAGTGTAAAAATTTACCGCTTTCTAGTTTAGATTAGAATAATCTCGTCTCCTCTCATTAGCGAGAGGAGCGTATCTAGGATTTTCTTTTGCATCATAATAACCCATCATGGCGTGCCCTTCTATCACTTCTACCGTGCACCCCCCACATCCTCTTCTGAGGAGAATGAGCACACCGTCTCTCCTGCATTCTGATTTCTTTCTTTTCTGATTTTCCCCCAAGCATATCTCTTCATCCCCATTGATCATATCATTTTGCTAGCATTGTCATGTTCAGCTTGGGGGAAATCGACATTTGTGTGCATGTTTTCGTGTGTCGTTGTCGTGTGTTTGTGTCTTTGAGTCCTTCGTTGCGTTTTATATCTTTAATTCTGTATGTTTCTTTTTCTTTATCTTCCAGTTTCGTTCGTGTGTTTTTCGTGTTTTTCATTTTTTGTGTCTGTGCGTAACTCCCCCCCATTTTCATTGCCCTCCCGTATTCACTACTATTGCATTGAGGACAATGCAAGTTTCAGCTTGGGGGAGTCGCACTTTGTGCGTCTTTTGTCTCTTTTTCTTCGTTATTTGAGTCGTTTTTCTCCGTGTTTTTCTTTTTCTTTTTCTTTTCTTCTTTTTATCTCTTTCTCCTAGAGATGAACCCTATGATGAATTGCCACAAAAATCACACGCACACCTTGCACGGCTTCGATAATGACATTCACTAACCCTAGGATATCGAGTCCTCTTGCATTTCATGCATCGCGGGTCCACTTAGCTTTTTGTGAGTCGTGCATCGTGCCTAGCTGTTTGGTGTGTTTCTACTTCGTGATTTTACTTTATATACCTGTCCAGGAATGACCCCTAGATTATCTTGCTTCGATTTGAATATGCGGTATTTGTTTCTACTGTCTGCTCCTTTTGCATGCTATATATATATATCGTATACTTCATTTCGCATGTGTCAGGATTCCACAATTAAGGACTAGGATAACCCATTTAGCCCATGCTCTAATTAGCGAGAATAGTTTCTTTTGCCCAAGTGTTTAGATTCCGATTTCTTTTTTGTTTTACTTGGTGCAAATCCCCTCGTCGTGTACCGTTCTCCCACTTGGGAGAGTACACATGTGTACAGCCAAAAAAAACCCAAAAATCCAAAAAAGGGGGTGGGGAGAAAAGAAAAGAAAAGCCCAAAGAAAGAGAAAAGAAAAAAATATTGTATAGCCAAAAATCCAAAAAAAATACAAATACCCAAAACCCAAAAATTCCCGTGTGAATATTTTCATACTTGCCGAGAATAAAGGGAAGGCGAGAATTTGCACCGAGTGTTCTTCTCCACATCATCTCAACCCCCATCGTTTTCGAAAATACTTGGCTTAAGAACTTTTTAGCTATTATCTAGGCTATAGTGTGGTGATTTCCTTGACCCTAGTTGTGGAGTCCCTGACGCATGATATGTTTCGATTCTTGCTCTATTCTCATGCATGCTTGAGCTATATATTCACCGCTTTATTTGAATCGAATCGATATTTGGGTCATATCTTGGATTTGTGTATATCGAGCTTTATTGCATAATGTAGATAGTGACACCGTCTGCTAGCACACGACCGCACTCACTCGCGCTTCACCGCGTGGGCCCACGGCACTTGTCTGGACTCGTATTCTTTGGTTTAGTGATGTGATTTGGCGTTTGCTTGCTTGGTGTGTCGTTTTTGATTTTGTTGACCCTGACGGGCGATCTAGGATATAGAGTTCTCTTTTTCTCTCTTTCTCTCTATTTTCTCCCTCAGAGCTCCTACTCTCACTCGTCTTCCTCGAGGACGAGGAAGAGTTCAGCTTGAGGGATTTTGACGTGCGTTTATATTTCATATATTTGCGCACGTTTTCTTCCGTGTTTTTCCGTATTTTCCACCGTCTTGTATTCGTTTTTTCGTGTTTTCGTATTTTCTTTCACTTTTCCGTGTTTTTCGTATTTTGCAGGAATTTACCGGTGTAGGGGACATAAAACGACGATATCATGAGTCCCCGGAGCAACGGGAGGAGTCACGCGTGATCCGGGGGGTCAAACGGCGAAGATCGCATCTTTCAGCCCCTCACCCGACCGGTTGGTCATTTCTAACCGATTGGGTGATGCACGCGTGCACCACCCGGACACAAGTTGGAGCGGCCATGAAGTCACCCGGTCGGTTCAGTGACCGGTTCAAACGCCCCAATTCTCGGGAATTTGGAGCTGAATTCCAACCGATCGGGTGACATCTCACCCGATCGGTTCATCTGAAGCCGCATCGCCTCAAATATCGAACCGACAGCTCCACCCGCTCTCCTCAGTGACCGGTTGAAGCTCCCGAAGCCCGATGGCCAAAGCAACAAGCGGCTCACCCGATCGGTTGATGTTTCAACCGATCGGGTGGCCTTTTCTTCCGTTTTTGCGCGCTGCTGATGCACTCATTGAAGATCTGCTATCATTCCAGAGGGATTTTGGGTGATCTCTTATTTTTCTAGCATCGGCATCGTCGTTAGCTTTCCAACGATAGGTCACATGCCCAAATCCGATTTTTCTACATTTTTCTGGAATTGTCTGAGCGCAACTGTGTGCTGAAATTGGCAGCAGTCTGAATTTTCATTTCACCCGATCGGGTGAGTTACCACCTGACCGGGTGAGCTCATTTTCTGCGGATTTGAGCTCTCTGTTTATTCCACCCGATCGGGTGAACTTCCACCCGATCAGGTGGGCCTGTTTTGACAGTTTTGCTGGGCTTTTGGACCCGAAAAGTGAGGGTTTGGAGGGGGGTTTATTAAGAGACGTTGGGGGCATTTCTTAAGGGGGATCTTCTTCAGTTTTTAGGGTTTTTTGCCCCCTTGTCTTGTGAGACTTAGGGTAGTTAGATTAGGTCTTTTGATCAATAAATATTGTATTGGATTGAAGATTCAAACTCAAGATAAGTATTTCTTCCTCCTATTTTCTATTGTTTTGTATTGTGTTAAATTTTCTTGATGGTGAACGTTTGTATCTCTTTTATGTTGCTTATTTTTGTGTTCTTCACCATTGAGTAGTGTCGATGAACCCTAATACGGGTTAGAGTAGGATTGATGCTTGGGTTGTTTCATTTGGCTTGGTTGCATGGCATGTGTTCGATGAAATATGTCAATGGCGATTTCTAGCAATCTGGCTCCAATTCGTACGACAACACACTAGTTGTGTTGGGGGTTGGGATCCGGTGTCTTGTCCAGTCAAGACCCGCTTCGATGTATTGCTAGAAATCACATTCGACCTATTTGGCCATTAGGGTTACGCGGGGGTGTTTCATTGTCATTGGCGGGAGAAAGACCGCCTCTGACCGTCGGGCGAAGGGGGAATAAACTTGGCGGTTGACTCCCTAGCCATAGCTCACGCCCCTAGTGTAGACATCGAGTCCTCGCGCGTGGGAACGGCTTGGACAAAATGTTGGGAGTTATCATTGTGGCCTTAATGCTCCCGGTTGCGGAAGGTGTTAATGGACATGGGAATGCCCACCGTCCGGAACCGGGTAGGCCTAGCGTACTTGGCACCGACCGGAATTTCGGGCCATGAACGCTAGGTACCACCTTTTGGGGCAATGTCTCACCCTGGGTCAAGTCAAATGCCAAGTGTCATGAGTGCTCTAGCCCGTGTTAGCGGGGATTCATTTCGTGTCTTTTTCATTTCTTTCTTTTATTTCTACACTTCCACCCATATCATCCGCGTAGCTAGCACACGACCTAGGCGAGGCTAGTATCCACTCAAGCCATCCACCTCCCTGAGTTCGATAAACCTGCACCCTACACTAACCGTGCACTTGCGATAAAACGACACCGCGCCCATACCGTAAACGGGGCGCCGGTCACGCAGAAGATTGAAAGATGGGCCTTGACATTCGTGATCTTCGGTGGCATGCTTTATCAAAAGCATTGTGCGAGATACGACATCTTGCCCTATTTGAAATGCCTTGGCCATCAGAGCTGAGCAGGTCGTCCGCGAGATACATGAAGGACTTTGCAGGAATCACTACAGCGGCCGCACCCTAGCCCATAAAGCAATTTTGCAGGGCTACTATTGGCCGACCATGCTGAAGGACGCCACCAACTACGTCAAGCAGTGCGAGGAGTGTCAAAGATTCTATAAACATACAACCACCCCACCCGTCGACCTGATTCCGATCCTCAGCCTGGTCCCATTCGACAAATGGGGCCTCGACATTCTCGGACCATTCCCAATGTCGACAGGATGAAGGAAGTTTCTCGTCGTCGCCGTAGACCACTTCACCAAATGGATCGAGGCGGAGTCGCTAGCATGCATCACCAGTAAGGAAATGAAGAACTTTGTCTGGAAGTCCATTATATGCTTCTTTAGGGTACCTTGCTCTATCATGACGGACAACAGGAAGCAGTTCGACTGTGCGGACTTCAGGAGCTTCTGCTCCAATTGGGGCGTCAACTTCCACTTCTCCTCTGTGGTGCATCCACAATGCAATGGGATGGCAGAATAGGAGAAAAAAATGCATCCTTGAGCCCTTGAAGAAGAAGGTCGGCAGCACCCACGGATCTTGGCCCGACGAGCTACCCAGTATCCTTTGGTCTGACCACACCACATACAAAGCTTCAAGTGGCAAGAGCTCCTTCCTACTGGCCTACGGGGCAGAGGCTGTCGTCCCAGTGGAGGTCGGCGAGGAATCCCTCCGACTCCAGTATTTCAACGAATACACCATTGAAGAAGGCCTCGACATCAACATCGAGCTCATCGACAAAGTACGGGACCGTTCTCTAACAAGTCTTATCAAGCACATCCAAAGGATGGCTAGATACTACAACTCCTGCGTGAGGAAGCATAGATTTAGAGTCGGCAACCTCGTCCTCAGAGATGCGACCTTTGATCACTCCATATTTTACACCTTTTTTCTGCATGTTTGCATGCCATTTATATCGCCCATATCACGTTTTTCACGATTATTCGACAATATTGCGATGCTTTTCACGATTTCTTGTTTTTGTCGTATTTCAGGAGAGTTGGAGCGATTTGGAGTGATTCTGAGATGCACCCACTCCGGAGTGTCACCCGTGACTCTTTTGAGGGGAATTCTGCAATTGGAGAGGAGTGGAAGAAGAAAGAACGTCGTAGGAGTGACGAGGGAGCAAAAATACGAAGATTGGGCATTTTCAGCATGCCACTCAGCCGAGTGAAGGAGTCACTCGGCCGACCATCGACAGCCCGCTCGGCTGGCCAGATCGGACACATAAAAGATAGAGTATCAGCGTGCACTCGGCCGATCATCGCTAGCCCACTCGGTCGAACCACGGAGACACCACTCGCTCGAGTGGCATCAAGACGACGGCAAGCAAAAATCCCAGACTTACTGTAATCCGTCAGTGCAGTCCCGAGTTCCGACTCGGCCGAGTGAAGAAGTCCCCTCGGCCGAAGCAAAGAAAGTCACTCGGCCGAGTGACTCCCGAGGAGCCGACCCCCAAAAGTCCAGACTTACTGGAATCCGTCAAGGTTTGTCACTCGGCCGAGTGAGCCGCGCTGCCTGTATCGTAAATTGCGATTTTCAGGCTGCGCAGGGGTAATTTTGTCACAGTTTTTGGGCGATTTTGGGGGGTATTTAACCCCAGTTTTTAACCTAGTTTGTAGAGCTTTTTCAGAACTTTTTGCAGCCTTTTTTAGATTACTTTTTAGGAGATTAGATTGAGCTTTTAGAGGGAGAAAAAAGTGTTATTTTGTTGGATGCTATTGAAACTTCATTGGGTTGTCTCTCTCTCTCTATTAAAAACCCCATTTTTATTGATATATGGTCTATTGCAATGAATTCCATTGATTTTATTATTGAATTTCTAATGATTTGCATTATGAATTGTGAGTAGTTTTATCGTCTTAGGGCGTAGGGATGAACCCTACGAACCCTATTTCTAATTTGTGACGAATTGGTGAAATACTTGCTAGAATTGATTAGGGTTAGTTTGGGATTGATTTAATACGAATAGCTAGGGATTCATACCGATTGGGATTTGCAAGAGATTGGATCCCAACTCGATAGGAAGCCCTAGAAATTCGAATTGGGCTACAATTGGGTTACTCCGGAATCGGTTTGCAAGAGATTGGACCGAAACTAGGGTTTTTGATTGCA
>JAULAV010005596.1:0-50002 GCA_030789695.1 Scilla litardierei
TTGAGGGAAAGGCACCGGTGGCATGAATCGGCGCTCATCAATAGGTTCCTCAACCCTAGATTTTGCTCCTTCTTGCGGCTCCTTCTCTTTTTCCACCTCAATCACCGGCTCGCTCTCTTCTAGAATCTCCACCACGGGTTCCTTGATTTGAGTCATGGGGGGAGTGGTATCCTTCCCACCTCTTGTTGTAACCGCAACCACCGCATTGATATGGCCGGGGTTGCCCCGTGGATTTGGCTCGGGTTGAGCCGGCAATTGTTGGTTGTTTCTATTGAGCAACGCAAGTTGCTCCCCAATCTAATCAACCTAATTGTGATAAATTGGCACCCAACGGGAAACACCTCCCCGGCAACGGCGCCAAAAACTTGGTCGATCCCTGGATATACACCCGGAGAACGATTGTAGTTTTACCGCAAGCGCACGGTTAAGTGGTGAGTGGGTATCGAACACGAGGAGGTGGTGTTGGCTCCAATCTATCCTAGGTTGGTTTGACTATGAATGTTTTATTGGTGGAGATGGTTATGGAATGATATAATGGAAATGGTAGTGGATGTCGGTGTCGGTGATAAAGAAGTTGGATAAAGTATCGATTCAAATTGAATACAATAAAAGAGTCTAGAGCTAGGGAATCCCCACTATGGATCGTCACACATCATTGTAAATAGTGAATCTCAATAATATTACTAGGCTTGTGTTGAGGTGAACTAGTCGTAACTGAATAGAGAACCAAGCTCACGCTCTCGCGCTATTGCCGGTCTATAGCAACCCTAGGATAGTGCCCAATCTCTTGCAAACCCTAGCCTAAGCTGCTAGCATTAGGATCGACATCATCGTTCAATCGCCCCTCGAGCCCACTCTCGTGCAAACTCGAGTTACGATCTAGGTTGTGATAGTTCGTATTCGTCCAATCTCTTGCAAACGAATATAGGTATAGATTTATAATAAAAATCCTAGCTTTGGTCCAATCTCTTGCAAACTAAGTCTAGAGAATCTCGATTATAAACCTAAATCGAATATCTAGGCCTTCCCATCGATTAGAATCCAATCTCTTGCAAACCCCAATCGATGGAAATCCCTAGCTATCTGTAATAAATCGATTACAACCTAACCTCCTAGCAATTCTAGCAATTTAGAAATTCATTCATCACAAATCTGAAATTAGATCCATAGGGTTCATCCCCAAACCCTAGAACAACAAATCTACTCAAGCATCGCAATAACGATATGAGAATCAATAAAAATCATTGCTTGCATACAAAAAGATAGAAAAAACAAAGATTCAAATAACAAGGACAAAATACTTAGCTTTTATGAAGATCTTCAATCCAAATGTAAGCTTTTAGATCCAAGAGGGGGCATATTGCATGGCCCAACCTCTAAAATAATCACTAAGAAAACATCCTGGGAACGCTCTCTAATGACGGCTACAACCCTCTTAAATAGCCCCCCAAAAACCCTAACAAAACTGCCCAAAACCCCTCTGAAACCCGCACCCAAAACTGAGTCTGCGCGTAACTTAAATTCTGCCCCAATCGCGACTCGGCCGAGTGGAAAGCTCACTCGACCGAGTGGGAATTCCTGCAGAATTTCCAGAAAGCAGTACTCTATCAAAAACTGGCAAAACTGGTCACTCGGCTGAGTGGGAATCTCACTCGGCCGAGTGGAAATGTCACTCGGCCGAGTGACACTGACATGCGAATTCCAACACTGCAGCATCGACTTGCAGAAATTTCCCAGATTTCATCCGACCTCCGATTGACGCGTTCTTAGTGGCATTGGAACCGTCATGAAGTCTATTATCCATAAAAAATATGAGAAAAATACTTTGACCTCTAGAATGATAGCAGATTTCAAAAGAGTGGAAGGTTATCTGAAAATCTGGGCGTGTGTGTCATCGGCGTCACTCGGTCGAGTGGACTTCTCCACTCGGTCGAGTGGACTTCTCCACTCGGTCGAGTGGGCTTATCTACTCGGCCGAGTAGGTCTCCAAAGGATCTCTAAAAATTCCAGTAACTTCGGCCTTTCTCTGGACAATTTTCCTGTACCACTCGGGCGAGTGAGATTTCACATTCGGCCGAGTGGGATTTCTTCGTTCGGCCGAGTATACGCTGAAATTAGCTCTGTGTGCGTATCCGTTCTGGTCGATCGAGTGGGGTTTCTTGTTCGGCCGAGTGAGTGCTCCACTCGACCGAGTGGCATGCTGTAAATGCCCAATCTTCTCCGTTTCTCCTCCTCGTCGCTCTCACGAAGTTCCTTCTTCTTCCACCCATCTTCCATCACTGAATGGCACTAAAATGAGCCGTGGATGACACTCCTTAGCGCTTGCGACCCACTTGATCTCAAAATCGCTCCAAATCGCTCCATATTTCCTGAAATACGACAAAAACAAGAAATAGTGAAAATCATCACAATATTGTCGAATAATCGTGAAAAACGCGATATGGGCGATCAAAATGGCATGCAACATGCAGAAAAAAGGTGTAAAATATGGAGTGATCAACCTTCAGACCGGAGATCGGCCGTCGAGGAAAGCTCTCTGCCAAATAGGAAGGCCCATATACAATAACAGACATTGTAGGACCGACAACCTACATTTTGGCGACCATGGAGGACGAGGAATTAGCTCATCCATGGAACACTGAGCATTTGCTTAAATATTATCAATAAATATTTTTGCGTTGTACATTCACTCAATGTGTTATTTCAACTTAAATTTTAGCTTTGCTCCGAAATTAAAAGCACCTTCACAAAGGTCGGCTAAATGCTCGAGGGCCCCGGCTCTCATGAACCGACTTCGAAAATAAAGTCACAGGTCTTGGCTCTATCTCCGACTTGTCTTTGCGAAGCACTCTTTGCATTTTTCTTGCGTGCGAGAAACTCTAAGCCAAGGACGGCTTAATCACTGGTAGTAAGCTACCTCGCCGCGAGCAAAGATCCGGGGCAGGCTACGCACTGCGCCCCCGAAAGGCTCCAAGGGTGCAGGATGCTCCAGGTACACAAGATGGGCTACAGCCCCGACCCACCCTCTCAAAGACCCCCCGAGGCAGACCGTGGCCTAGCTACCCATAGCAGGTTAGACCTCTCTATCCAAACCGGGGATGATCTGGGGTAGGCTACATGATGCGCCCCCGAAAGGCTCCAAGGGCGCAGGATGCTCCAGGGGCACAGGACGGTCTATGGCCCCGACCTGCCCCCTCAAAGACCTCTGGGGCAGATTATGGCCTAGCTACCCATAGTAGGTCAGACCCCGCTACCCAAACTGAGGATGATTTGGGGCAGGCTACGTGCTGCTCCCCCGAAAGCTCCAAGGGCGCAAGATGCTCAAGGGGCACAGGACGGGCTACGACCCCGACTCGCCCTCTCAAAGACCTTCAGGGCAGATTGCAGCCTAGCTACTCATAGCAGGTCGGACCTTGCTACCCAAACTGGGGATGATCCGGGGCAGGCTACGTGTTGCGCCCCTGAAAGGATCCAAGGTTGCAGGATGCCCCAGGAGCGCAGGACAGGCTACGGCCCCGACCCGCCCTCTCAAAGACCTCCGAGGTAGATCGCGGCTGAGATACCCATTGCAGGTCGGACCTCGCTACCCAAACTAGGGATGATCCGAGGCAGGCTACGTGATGTGCCCCCGAAAGAATCCAAGGGCACAGGACACTCCAGGGGTACATGCTGGGCTACGGCCCGCCCCGCCCTCTCAAAGACCTCCGGGGCAGATCACAGTCTAGCTACCCATAGAAGGTCAGACCTTGCTATCCAAACTGAGGAAGATCCGGGGTAGGCTACGCGTTGTGCCCCCGAAAGACCCTAACGGCACAGGACGGGCTACGGCCCCGACCCACCTCCTAAAGACAACAAGGATGTAGGACAAGCTACGGCCCCAACCTACCCCCCAAAGACTTCACGGACGTGCTAGTAAGGAACTTTGCCAATCTAACTGCATAAGCACGCACTCTGCAAAAATTCTTTCAAACTTTACAACATTCCGCCTTTCCTCGGCCATGAGCTCGTCTATGCCGAAGGTTGGGGGCATACACATACAAAGATACACAAGGCGTATGAACAACGGGAAGCAAAGAGAATTTTCAAATTCATTGATCATTGTATTTATACTACACTTTACAAAAAAAGTCAAGCCCGGCCTCAAGGTCGGACATACATTGATGCCCCCTAACTATGTAGCCTCCACCCGGTCGCCACCTTTCGGGGTCTGAGCGTCTGCCTGGTCGCCCACCTGATTGTTGTAACGGTCGCTTTTCGACCTTATGGATTTTCTGCGTGCACGTGCTTTATAGTGCACGTATTTTGTTTGGCTATTTCTGGACTCCGAAATGTGCGATGTGATATGCCGTTGTGATCGTTTGGGAGTGTAGAATTTTATAGTAATTTTTGGGAACGTCTTTTCACGGCTCATTTTCTCGCAAAACGACTTGGAACGATATGAGCGTTTTAGTCATTTGTCTCAAAACGCCGTTTCCAATTTTACGTAAATTTTTTTGGTAAGCGTAGCGCACGATCAAGCTCCATAGATTTGTGCATCTCGTCTCCTTGATCGCCCCGGTATTTTCGGATTATTTTTCTGACGCCCGGTTTGAGAGATATCACTCGGATAAATCTCGACCGTCGATCTCCCAAATCAGATTCAAATTCGAATTAGATACCAAATCTGTTTTTAAAATCCCTAATTACTTTCATGATAACTTTCCTAACCTTCACCTCTATTCTCCTCTAGATTTTTCCCCTTTTTCTACACCCTCTAACCCTACATTTCCCCCCTTTAGCTATAATCCCATTGATATATATCACTACTCATTACTATTATAATAAACCCTAATCTTAATCTAAATCCTAACCTAATACCCTTTCACGTTTAACCTAGGGCTATTCCCTCTCAGCCGCCGCCACCTAACTCTCTCTCTCCCCGATCTCTCTCTCCCTGATCTCTCTCTCCTCCTTCTCTCTCATCCACGGCTCCCCGCCGCACGCGCACCCCTCTCAGAGCGCCGCCTCCCCTCGCTCTCCCCGTGCCGCGCGTAAGCCCCGCCTGAAGCCGCCTTCACCCTCGCGCCGCCTGGCACCCCGCGCACTGCCCGCTGCGCCGCCCCCACGGCCTCCAGCCCACCGCACGCAGCTCCCCTCTCAATCGCCACGCCTCCTCCTCGCTCTCAGCCACCTATTTCCACCGCCGCTGTAGCCTTCCACCGCGGCCCCCTCTCCGCCGTGACTCCGGCCGCCGCCTGTCACTGCCAAGTGTGCACCGCTGATTCCGAGCGCCGCCTTCGCTCCACGCAGCCGCCCGCGCCCTTCTCTCCACGGCCCGCAGCCGCTGCAGCGATCTGCAGCCGCCCGCCGCTGTTGTGCCGCCGGCAGCCGCCGTGACTCGCCTGCGTAGAGCTCCCTGACCGTCAGCCGTCGCTGCAGGGATCTGCAGTCGCCCCCGTCGCGCATCTCCTTTCGCACGCAGCACTCCTCAGCGCGCGCCGTCGCGCACACCCTTTCAGCCGACGTCAAATCTCAGCAGCGTTCCAACGGTTTTTCCATCACCGTTACGCGCCGTTGTTCGCTGTTTTTGCCGTCGGACTGGTCGTGCCCGCTGCTGCACTTCGTCCGCTGCCCGGACGAGTCTCACTACGCTACCCGCAGTCGAGATGTCATAGACGCCGCAGATCTCCTGCAGTCCAGACTCTACGTCCGCACTACTCCAGACACCGGAGAGGTTAGTCCCCTAACTCGTAGCGAAACCCACACCGTAGCAAAACTGAACCCTAACTAAATCAAGACAACTACAATTAAATTTACTTTTTCGCACCAGTAAAACGCTGCTCACTGTAGAAATCGACCATCGGACAATTTTCTGTGCATATAGGGTAGTGGTCGATCTAGGCTGATAAAACACCAAAACGTGACTATGACGATTAGGGTAGTCCCGACAACCTAGAAACAAACCCTAATAGGACTTGATAAAAATCGTGACCTGACACCGTCGCCGTAACACTGTTTCAGACGGACTACCGCGGACGCGACGCTTGGACGAGACGCCCCGAACGGACGACACACTCGCCACCACAGGCAAGTGTACTCACTTGCGCTTTTGGCCATGCTTAGGCCTTAGTTTGTTAGAACTGTTAACTGTGAACAAATCGAACCGGACGTGAAATGATAGCGTCCGGGACGCCCCTGACGACTTAGACTTGACGACGAAGTCTGAGCGCAACAACAACAACTTTTGACACCTTAGGGTTATCTTGTGTGTGCGTGTGTGTGGACACCCTAGAACAACTTTGCCCTTGCCATGTCATGAACATCTTTCACGTCGTGTCTTGTGTAGCCTGTGGGCAATGAGACGCTCACCTAGTAGAGAGGATGATCTTTGTTACGGAACACCTACGGGAAGCTCGGCACCCACCTAGCAGAGTGAGTGTCCCAGCAGACCGAGAGAATAGAGACTCTCACCTAGCAGAGTGAGTGGTCCTATACAGTAGTACAGTTTCACCTACGGGACGTCCGTCGCTCACCTAGCAGAGTGAGAGATACGCTACCGATCGTAGGGATAGAAGCACTTACCTAGCAGAGTGAGTGGCCCTATATTGTCTTGTCTTGAGCACTTGGGTTTGGGGTAGGGTTGAGCGTGCGCACGGGGAGAGGGTCTGATCCCCCTCGAACCGTAAGGCGTGAACCCTTCGAGTCACACGTGTATCGTCTTGTCTTGTCCTGTCCTGTCTTGCTTTTCTTGTCACGTCTTGTCACGACCTGTTTAGGTTAGTCCCGTAGTCGGTAGCACACGCTACGACTACTGCTTGCTACGCGTTACTTTCCTGCTGCGTTTACTTCCTTTCGTCACTCTGTTATAACCCCAACATGCTAATCAACCAGTAAACTGTTATTTAATAGTTCGGTACACTTGCAGTAGAGTCTGGCCCTTTTTGTAGACTTTACCTGACGTACAGTTCCTTTCTTTTGGGTGCTGTACGTCAGGTGTCGAGACAGAGTACGTTGACGAGGCGGACCTGCCAGAGTACGTAGAGCCGGAGGACGTCGGTCCTGAGTACGTGCCCGAGGAGGACCAGAGCTAGAGACCTTCACGTTGCTGATTCAGAGGTTTCATTGCAGTTTAGTTGGGTGTGTAGCACCGTTTACTTTCTGTCTAGGTTGGGTGCTTGCACCATTAGTTTACTTCAGCTGTTTTGTAGCCGTGTTGGCTTTTGTTTAGACTCTCCGTACTTTCTAGATATCTGTTGAATAAAATGAATGCATCTCTTTTAGTACTTTTGTTGTTCCGTACTAACCTGCAGGGACCTGTTCCTTCGTCTTGGAGTACCACACAGACGCTTATTGGGTCCGAGCTTCACAGCTCCGGCCTAAGCGGGCCTTGTCACGTTTCGCTTCCGTCGTTTTGGGAAGCGGGACGTGACAGGTTTTAGTGGTGGCCCATGCAGGTCCTTTTCTGCAAAAAAAAAGTTCGGGACGATAGAAGTATTAACATTCTTTTTATTTCTATCCAGTATTGTGTGCGAGTCTAAGTTGTGTTTTTCCTGTCGTTAGGATGGTGGGAGGACGTAAAGATCGAGATGGACCATCAGCTGACGGGACCATGGATGGCCGAAGTGACGATTTACGCCAATTGCTGGGTGTTATGAGGGAGATGTTGGACGTTCAGCATCAATTGGTTCAGCAGTCCCACCGAGCTGCCCATGCTCCTCCAGTTGCACCGCCACCGCCACCGCCTGCCCCTCGAGCTGCTCCGGGAGTGAAGCAATTCAATGAGCTTCAGCTGAAGACATTTTCTGGGAAGGAAGGGCCCTTGGCTGCTGATGAGTGGATTCTGAGTACTGAGGAGAAGCTGGTAGCTGCGAAGATTCCTGATGATACACGAGTTGAGATAGCGAAGATGCAGCTGACCGAAAATGCTAGGAACTGGTGGCGCATTGAGGAGAGGCGCCTGCAGAAGCCAGTTTAGTGGAAGACCTTCCGCTCGATGTTCAAGGATAAGTATTTCACCAAAGCTGCTAGGAGGGAGCTGTTGAGCAGATTTGTAGACCTGAAGCAGGGGGATATGACTGTCGACGAGTACGAGGAAGAGTTTGAGATGCTGAGCCGGTTTGCCCCACATATGGTGAGGAAGGAGGAGAAACGAGCTGATCGTTTTCGCCAGGGATTGCGTCTGAAGATTCAGGCTTCTATGTCTTCGGCAGATTTCACGACCATGGGAGCGGTGCTGAATGCCGCGAGGAACCATGAGACCATATCGCGTCTACCTGATCCTTCTGATGATGGGGGAAAGCAACAGAAGGAGCAGCATAGGCCTTCTGCTGGGTATATAGTGGGACCAGTTCAGTCAGTGCCTTTCAAGAGGCCAGGAGCACCTGCTCAGCACCAGATGAAGGGCCCATGCTTTTTCTGCGGTAAGCCAGGGCATCAACAGAACACTTGCAGGAAGAAGCTGGGTTTGTGTCTGGCATGTGGAGCTGCCACACACGCCTTTATAGATTGCCCAAGGTATCGCCATACTGAGGGCGGAGCACCTGCCCCTACCCAGAGAGGAGCTGTTGTCCGTGGAGCATATGTCATGACAGCAGCGGATGGCGTCGTTGCAGGTAACTCCATAGTTTTAATCTTTCATATTATAGTTTAGCTTATTTTGGGCTGCTTATGTATGTTTCAAAACTTTTTGTTCCTTTCAAATCAAACCTTTAATGTTTTGGGATTAGCCCACAAGGATCACAACCCACCTATCTTCCCTCATCCAATATCACAACTCCACACGTTTTTCCCAATGTTTTAAAATATGTCTTAGGCCTTAAACTTTCTTTCTTTCCCTCTTCGGGAGTGTTATTTTTATTGTTATGATGTTGTTAGTACTAGATGTTTCGTTATAGGGTTATGTTTACGGGTAGGCTCAAAGTGAGATGAGATATGTTGTATCGGTGATTAGTTGGTTTGAATAACAAGGATATTAGATCAGATTTTGTAACGGCCTGTATTTTTCAAACACTTCAAGTACGTATTTAACGTATTTTTCAACAATTTTAAATTTTCTTTATAATGGTTAGTCAGGAGTTGTATATCAAAACTGATTTCAAAAAAAATATTCTTATAAAAATATTTTGAAACACTAGACTTATTATATTGTATTTCAGCAATTTCAGATTTCCTCAAATACTCGAAAATGTTTCGATAAAAATTCATTTTCAATAATTACCGTTTTGGGTCAATGAATTTATTTCTATCCAAACATATTCAAAATATTTTCAAACTTCTCCAGTAGCCTCCTATGATCATTTAGGGCTTTCCACATTAATTTCGTAATTTTCGGATATCGTTTCAGCCTAGAACTCACAAACCCGCTTTCTAAAAGTTTTGGCCTAAAGCTAGTATTTCCGTAGCTCAAATCCCAAAACAGATCTTGTAATCGCGATCCTCGCGACGATACGACCACGTGGTATTATTTTCGTAATTTTGCGGAGACGTTAGTTCTAGGGGCAAAATAGTAATTTTGTACCTCTAATTACATTACCCGTTTACATTTACCCTAACACCGGTAATTAACCCACCCACCTTTAATTAGCCGTAAATAGTTGGTGAGATCCGAAATTAACGGATCTCAATCCCCCGAATAAATTTCCAACAGCCAAGCCCTTTGCATCTACCTCTAAAAATTAACAGGGCTTCAGATTTACTTGCACTATTTAAAAGCTACTGGGAGCTCACCCAACAACCCACTCCTCTGCCTTTTCTCTCAACTGTCAACCGCTCAACCCTCCAACATCCCCTGCCAAATATTAAAGTGTATAATTATTATCTTATATATTTTTAAATTAAAATCGAATCCTATATATTTCATACCCCTTTCCCCATTGCTAACAAACAGTCCACTCTCTCTCTCTCTCTCTCTCTCTCTCTCTCTCTCTCTCTCTCTCTCTCTTACGGCTTCTCCCCTCCCTTTCTTCCTCAAGGGAAACCCAACCCCCTCTTCCCTTTTTGTTCACAGTAGAAGCCCGCCCCAACAACTGCCAAGAGCCTCCGCCTCGCTGTGAGGCCCAAGCAACACGCCGCCACGCTCCACCGTGCACGCCGCCACAGCGCCCGTCGAGCTCCAAGGAAGCACCGGCCCCCCGTCGCCACGTCACCTAGCCGCCTCCTCCTCGTGGCCCGCCGCCCGATCCGCTGCGAAGCGCACCCCCGCCGTAGAACCACCCGCCGCCCGTCGCTCCGAATCGCCACCCCCGAAGCCCCATCGCCGCCCCTCTCCGATCTCTGACCGCCCGAAGCGCCCGACCCCAGATCCGCCGCCCGAAGCCGCCTGGAAGACGTCGTGCCACTCACCGTCGATCGCCCGAAGCCACCTCCGATCAGCTCGACCACTGCCCCTTGCTGGCCACCGCGCCATCACCGGCCACCCCCATCGAAGTCGCCGCCCCCCAACAGGAGCCGTTGCCGGAGCTCCTTTCCTCTGCAATACACAGCGCGCGCGCACAAAAGGTAGCAACTCACGCAAATGAGATCACGCCAATAACACAGGGCATCAAACTTGATTTTAATAATAATAATATAAATTGATATATAAGTTATATAATAATGTTAGAAATATTGACTTTTTGAGATACATATCAGAATAATGAACGGATACCACTAGAAGATCCGTGCCTTCGTCACGAACACGTAGGCACTGGTTTCGTTGGAATCAGGCAAGTATATCTCCCGTAATAAATTTTTAAAGCTATCTAATTCACCCTAATCAATTATTTCTTCCGGATTTAACCTGAAAGTAGGTGTAATACAATTGCCTATAAAACTACTAGTTAAGATGAATATTTTGACATATCACATGAAATATTCTGACAAGTATATATTTTTAAATAAATTGTTGAACATTAAAATAATTAGTTTATAATTTAGAAAATTAGTTTTAGTTAATTTTAACTTCTAAAAAAACCGTTTTAAAACTTTCAATAATTCCTAAAAATACATACGAGCTTCAGAAAAATATTTTCTTCCTAGATAAAATTATTTTCCTCATATCTAGCCCAGCTAAAAACTATTAGCAAGTGTTTTAACCCGTTTTAAGCTATAATAAACATATGAACACATTAAGAAAAATAGATAGAAAATAGTGCAGCCTTTAACTAATGATTTCTTGTGTTTGCAGGTGTCGATTCTAGTGCACCAGCATCCTTGGAAGCCCTAGCTTCAACCTTGTCTTACTACGACGATCCCGATAGTAAGTCACAGTAAATTCTAACCGTGGAAATCTAGATAGTGTACTCGTATGAACATAGGACTTGACACCTAGTCTCGGAACAGTTATTGACCTGAATAGATGACTAGAGATATAACTGAATAGTCGTATCAATTGCTACATGACATGCTTGGCAGATTGTAATTGGAAATGTGAGAATAGTAAATGACTCGTAAAACTGCAAGTACGATAACCTACACAGACACTGGGTTTTGGGGTAACTTATAATAGTGGAAGTGCGGGAGCGACCAGTCCGATCTTCGTATTGAACAGTATTGAACAGTATCGTTTTGTGAATAGTACCGATTTGTTGAACAGTATCGATTTGTTGTAACCCGGGATATCAGGTGGACTCTTGGTTGCTCACTGTACTTCCCTTTATAAGTCACGAACTAGGATAGGCACAATTACTCTCATTATTGCTATTGTTATTGCTATCGTCATGGTTATTCTTGTACGTTACTTGCTCAGTTGCCTTTACTTTACTTGTCACCCTTGCATGCTTGACTTGATGTACTTTACTTATCGCACTTGCATGCTTGTCTGTCCATAATTTACTTTCAGCACTTGTTTACCATAGACTGCTCCATATTTGTGCACTCCTCTTTTTCTATCTCTAGAATTGTTGTGACTTACCTTCGGTTCCATTTATGGCACCGGCAGATGAAGACCTGATCGAGGAGATTGCCCCAGAGATCGAGGAGCCTACATTGACCCAGAGGCGGTAGAGTTTTAGTTACTTTTCTATTGGTGTATGTGTTGTACAATGCATTTCCTTTCAGTACTTCCTTCATGTATTTGTGAGAGAGAGTGCTGGTTGTTATTGTACTTTAATTTGGACTGTAATAACGTCTGTACGCTGGTTGAGTATTGTGATACATCTCTGAGTTGTGGCTATGCTGATTTCACTGGTAAACTGCAGAACCTGCGAATAAACCAAATAAGTAACGGGCCCCCGAGAGCGGGTCGTTACAGGTTTCCTTTGGATGAAAAGAATAAGGTGTCCAAGACTTATTAATGATACCAATGTGTAACGGACTCGATGGGGACTCTGGATGAATGAAATTATACACAGTGAGATGAGTACTTAATCGACCTGAAACTTGGACGAGTGGTAGATAGGAGTAGTTATAAAAGGTATGGTATGATTTAGAGTGACCATGAAATGATGAAAACATTTGAAGCATCAAGACATGATTATTAAGTTAACGTGAGAAGACATTGGAAGTAAGACAACATGTTGAGATGAATGGATAGTTAGGAAGACGGATTTTATAAGATTGGGAGACTAGATGATAGGGATAAGGATAGCTGTGGTTCGATGGTTCATTGATTAAGGAAAAATAGATTCATGAGTCGATATGAGGGATGATACTTTGGGGACGAGATGATTGAAGACTTGTAGGCGATGGCGTGGATCTATGACCAGGTGCTAGGGTGTGATTCTTGATGTAGCATTAGCCAGTGGAGAGACGAGCTGTGATGGATTATTTAAGGAACGTTGTTTGAATTTATAGGATTAGTGATTGTTATGTGTAGATATAGGAGTTGTAGGCATAGTGTTTATACATATTAGTACTATTAGTATAAGTGATTCCGAGGACAGAATCTTTATTTTAGTGGGGTAGAATGTAACGGTCGCTTTCCGACCTTATGGATTTTCTGCGTGCACGTGTTTTATCGTGCACGTATTTTGTTTGGCTATTTCTGGACTCCGAAATGTGCGATGTGATATGCCGTTGTGATCGTTTGGGAGTGTAGAATTTTATAGTAATTTTTGGAAACGTCTTTTCACGGCTCTTTTTCTCGCAAAACGACTTGGAACGATAGGGGCGTTTTAGTCATTTGTCTCAAAACGCCGTTTCCAATTTTACGTAAATTTTTTTGGTAGGCGTAGCGCACGATCAGGCTCCGTAGATTTGTGCGTCTCGTCTCCACGATCGCCCTAGTATTTTCGGATTATTTTTCTGACGCCCGATTTGAGAGATATCACTCGGATAAATCTCGACCGTCGATCTCCCAAATCAGATTCAAATTCGAATTAGATACCAAATCTGTTTTTAAAATCCCTAATTACTTTCATGATAACTTTCCTAATCTTCACCTCTATTCTCCTCTAGATTTTTCCCCTTTTTCTACACCCTCTAACCCTACATTTACCCCCTTTAGCTATAATCCCATAGATATATATCACTACTCATTACTATTATAATAAACCCTAATCTTAATCTAAACCCTAACCTAATACCCTTTCACGTTTAACCTAGGGCTATTCCCTCTCAGCCGCCGCCACCTAACACCCTCCCTCCGAGATCTCTCTCTCCCCGATCTCTCTCTCCTCCTCCTCTCTCATCCACGGCTCCCCGCCGCACGTGCACCCCTCTCAGAGCGCTGCCTCCCCTCGCTCTTCCCTCGCCACGCGCAAGCCCCGCCTGCAGCCGCCTTCGCCCTCGCGCCACCTGGCACCCCACGGACAGCCCGCTGCACCGCCCCCACGGCCTCCAGCCCACCGGACGCAGCTCCCCTCTCAGTCGCCACGCCTCCTCCTCGCTCTCAGCCACCTGTTTCCACCGCCGCTGCAGCCTTCCGCCGCGGCCCCCTCTCCCCCATGACTCCGGCCGCCGCCCGTCACTGCCAAGCATGCACCGCTAATTCCAAGCGCCGCCTTCGCTCCACGCAGCCACCCGCGCCCTTCTCTCCACGACCCGTCGCCGCTGCAGTGATCTGCAGCAGCCTGCCACCGCTGTGCTGCCCGCTGCCGCCGTGACTCGCCTGCGCAGAGCTCCCTGACCGCCGGCCGTCGCTGCAGGGATCTGCAGCCGCCCCTGTCGCGCATCTCCTTTCGCGCACAGCACTCCTCAGCGCGCGCCACCGCGCACAGCCTTTCAGCCGACGTCAAATCTCAGCTGCATTCCAACGATTTTTCCATCGCCGTTACGCGTCGTTGTTCGCTGTTTTTGCCGTCAGACTGGTCGTGCCCACTGCCGCACTTCGTCCGCTGCCCGGACGAGTCTCACTACGCTACCCGCAGTCGAGACGCCGTAGAGGCCGCAGATCTCCTGCAGTCCAGACTCTACGTCCGCACTACTCCAGACACAGGAGAGGTTAGTCCCCTAACTCGTAGCGAAACCCACACCGTAGAAAAACTGAACCCTAACTAAATCTAGACAACTACAATTAAATTTACTTTTTCGCACCAGTAAAACGCTGCTCACTGTAGAAATCGACCATCGGACAATTTTCTGTGCATATAGGGTAGTGGTCGATCTAGGCTGATAAAACACCAAAACGTGACTCTGACGATTAGGGTAGTCCCGACAACCTAGAAACAAACCCTAATAGGACTTGATAAAAATTGTGACCTGACACCGTCGCTGTAACACTGTTTCAGACGGACTACCACGGACGCGACGCTTGGACGAGACGCCCCGGACGGACGACACACTCGCCACCGCAGGCAAGTGTACTCACTTGCGCTTTTGGCCGTGCTTAGGCCTTAGTTTGTTAGAACTGTTAACTGTGAACAAATCGAACCGGACGTGAAATGATAGCGTCCGGGACGCCCCTGACGACTTAGACTTGACGACGAAGTCTGAGCGCAACAACAACAACTTTTGACACCTTAGGGTTATCTTGTGTGTGCGTGTGTGTGGACACCCTAGAACAACTTTGCCCTTGCCATGTCATGAACATCTTTCACGTCGTGTCTTGTGTAGCCTGTGGGCAATGAGACGCTCACCTAGTAGAGTGGATGATCTTTGTTACGGAACACCTACGGGAAGCTCGGCACCCACCTAGCAGAGTGAGTGTCCCAGCAGACCGAGAGAATAGAGACATTCACCTAGCAGAGTGAGTGGTCCTATACAGTAGTACAGTTTCACCTACGGGACGTCAGTCGCTCACCTAGCAGAGTGAGAGATACGCTACCGATCGTAGGGATAGAAGCACTTACTTAGCAGAGTGAGTGGCCCTATATTGTCTTGTCTTGAGCACTTGGGTTTGGGGTAGGGTTGAGCGTGTGCACGGGGAGAGGGTCTGATCCCCCTCGAACCGTAACGCGTGAACCCTTCGAGTCACACGTGTATCGTCTTGTCTTGTCCTGTCCTGTCTTGCTTGTCTTGTCACGTCTTGTCACGACCCGTTTAGGTTAGTCCCGTAGTCGGTAGCACACGCTACGACTACTGCTTGCTACGCGTTACTTTCCTGCTGCGTTTACTTCCTTTTGTCACTCTGTTATAACCCCAGCATGCTAATCAACCAGTAAACTGTTATTTAATAGTTCGGTACACTTGCAGTAGAGTCTGGCCCTTTTTGTAGACTTTACCTGACGTACAGTTCCTTTCTTTTGGGTGCTGTACGTCAGGTGTCGAGACAGAGTACGTTGACGAGGCGGACCTGCCAGAGTACGTAGAGCCGGAGGACGTCGGTCCTGAGTACGTGCCCGAGGAGGACCAGAGCTAGAGACCTTCACGTTGCTGATTCAGAGGTTTCACTGCAGTTTAGTTGGGTGTGTAGCACCGTTTACTTTCTGTCTAGGTTGGGTGCTTGCACCATTAGTTTACTTCAGCTGTTTTGTAGCCGTGTGGGCTTTTGTTTAGACTCTCCGTACTTTCTAGATATCTGTTGAATAAAATGAATGCATCTCTTTTAGTACTTTTGTTGTTCCGTACTAACCTGCAGGGACCTGTTCCTTCGTCTTGGAGTACCACACAGACGCTTATTGGGTCCGAGCTTCACAGCTCTGGCCTAAGCGGGCCTTGTCACGTTTCGTTTCCGTCGTTTTGGGAAGCAGGGCGTGACAATTGTCACCGGCCGGAGACTCCATCCCTTCGGAATCAGCAAGGAGGGAAGCCTTCCCTTCGTCATCAGAGACTGTCGACAAACTGGAGAAGTCAACATCCAGGTTGGGGTAAAGTTTCTCCAAACCCTTCCCGACCCTCTCAAGGCAAGCCTCCAGGCCCTCATTGAAGCCCTCGCCCCTCATATCTGTCAGGGCAGGGATGAACTCCCGGAGCTGATACTGGCAGACAGCCTCTGCCTTGATCACCTCTAAGTCGATCCTCTCCAGCTCCGCCATTCGCCACTCAAGGTCAGCGGTCCTCTTCGCACCGGCCTCCCTCTCTTGGGCCAAGACGTTCTCAGTAGTAACCCTCTGGGCCTCTTCGTCCTGGGCCTTCTGCTCTGCCTCCTCCCTGACTTTCTCTAGCTCAATGATTGTCTCCTTCTACAGATGCCATGAGCACATCTACAGAAGACCGACATTTCGAATAAAGAAAGCGACGAACATGCATGATGTGCCAGACGGTCGTATCGCAGAGCCGCTCGGTATCGACATTTGCCAAGGACTCTCGGTCCCTCGGTAATGTGATGTTCTCTGCCAAGCGGGCCGCTACCCCGGCCTCATCAAAGACTGACTCCTTGGTGCACACTGGGTAGAGTGGCACGATGACCTCCCTAGTTGGAAGGGCGAGGATCTCGGCCTTCTTCGACTTGAAGCTGGCGAGTGTCGCCTCGTAGATCCGATGGCCCGGCTTTCCCAGCCCAAACGGTGGGCACCCGAAAGGCCAGTGCTCAAAATCACAGCCCGGCTGGTCTGGGCCGACTTTACCGGAGAACTGGGAGAAGCAGCTGAACGGAGGGGGATCGCGATGATCATGTCGACCGATGGACCCTGTGATGCGACGACCGTCAGGTCAGTTCACCGGCTCTTCCACCGGGTCGAGGTCGATGGGGCGAGCATGTGCAACCTCGCTCGAACAAGAAAGGTGAGCGACAGGCGCATGCTCCTTCCTTGCCTTCTTGCTCCGCTCATCCTTCTCGGCCCGAGCGGTGGTCGGTCCCTCCTTGCTCCTCTTCAGCCTGACCTTCATCGAGATTTTGTCCGCATGCTCCTTTCCCTTGCCCTTGGCCACTTGCTCCTTGGTCCCTGCCTCCCTGACCATCTTCATCATCTCTTCCCTTGAGAGACTCATGTTTGTGCCTACAAAAAGAAAACAGATCAGGGTGAGTATATCAGGAGTTGATCGCTAAGCTCGGAGTACCTTTGAGCCAGACGTGATGGGTGATCTGCTCGTCTGCGGCCAAGTCCTGGAAGTTCCTGCTTTCCTTGGGAATCTGCTCCAGGATCTTGGCATTCTCTAGGTTGTCCCCCTTAAGGACCACTTCATTGTTCACTGAGGGATTCAATGTCCCCCAGTTCAACCTCAGAGCCAAGTCCGCTGGCATCTAGACGAAGACAAACCTCTCCTTCCAGTCCCTCATCTTGCCTGGCATATTGAGAATGAGAGGCCGACCCCGTCACGCATAAACATAGTAGTATGCCCCTTACTGCTTCGCCTCATAGAAGTACTGGAACAATGGCAAGGTCGGAATTATGCTGCAACCGGAGCAAAGAACGAGAAAGCTGACCATGGAACTAATGGAGTTCATCATCAATTGGAAGAGGGGGAGCTCGAAGAAGGGGAGGATGAGTAGGAGGAAGGGATGGAGTGGGAACCGGAGCCCAAGGGCAAAGGTCGGGTAGTAGACATCGACCTCGTTGTCCCTTGGAGAGCAAACTCGCTCGTTGTACTTAGGAAGGCGAACAGTGTAGGGCGACCTGATGTAGTTGAAGCGGACAAGGGAAATATAGGCAGTCGACATTTGGGACATTATGGCTAGAATCTCCGCGGGGACCACAATCATAACTTCGCCGCCCCCCAAAACCCTGACGACCGACCTATGCCATTTTCCTTTCTTGTGGTCCCTTTTGATCACCGACGTCGAGGCAACGGCAAATTCAGTGGCTGGGTCTTCCTCTCGCTCCTCCATCCATAACACCGCCTGCTCCTCCGATTCTACGGCACTGTCACCCTCCAATTAGTCGAACCATCCCTCAACGTAGGAATTGGAAGCAGAAGAAGGAGATGAAGTCATTGGATGGATCGAGAGAATACCTAGAAAGTAAGAGGATGAATGGAGCTTCGACGGCAACGGACTGACGATGGCATGACGAACGAGGGTGAGAGCTCTCAGTAACGACGGAGGGAAGCAAAATTTTTGACAATGAGTGCAGAACCTCCCCCTCAATGCCCCCATCTCTATTTATAAGGAGGATTGTTCGATCTCAGACATGGGAGGCGGGCCACGTAGCAAGATCTGGGCGAGTTTGGCGCATCAACTTTCTCCCACGATCACATCAGCCATGCATCATGTTTTGAACGGTCAGTCGCCTCGATTATCCCCCATCGCCAAATCTCCATAATGACCTAAGAGATTTGGCGGTTAATTCGAATTAAATACCGTCGACTAGCCCTCATCTAATGGGAGTACGACACGTCATCCGAGCTGAGCTGGGCTTGCCATTTCAAGCTTGAATGGCGGGGGTAATTGTTACGGCCTTAAGGCCGGCCCAGAGAGTAAAGGCACATATGTTCAAAGCCCAAGCGAACATCTCTCTGACCATCCCGAATAAGAACAGGCTCGTATCGATGATCACCCCGACACTGGAAAACTCGCCTTGCTGGGTAGCAAGCTTGCCAACAGAGTCAAGAGAAGAGCTCGACAGTTGATCAAGCAGGAAGCTCGCCAGCCTAGCATGGAAGAAGCTCGCCTACTCTCCAGACAGGGAGCATGG
The DNA here is from genome assembly GCA_030789695.1 of Scilla litardierei. Taxonomy (NCBI): domain Eukaryota; kingdom Viridiplantae; phylum Streptophyta; class Magnoliopsida; order Asparagales; family Asparagaceae; genus Scilla; species Scilla litardierei. The sequence goes on from JAULAV010005596.1 coordinate 18,849, forward strand.
CCAGAGAGTCTGGGGACGCCAAGCTTGGACGCCAAGCTTGGCTCTCCCTAAGGGCGACCTAACATATACAAATATCTCTGACATGGTGACGTAGGGCCACCTATGCCTCCAATTAATGCCAGAGGTTAAGAGCGAGAACTGATGGTCACCCATCGCGTCTCCTATTTAATACATAAATATCTCTAACACCTTCTAACACCCATTAATGCATAAATATCTCTGACACCCTCGCCGACCTATCGCGTCCCCACTTATGCTCCAGCTAAGCAGAAGCGACATGTGATTGGACGACGATCAACCGACTCTCGACACTATAAATACCCCCCTCCAGCCACCAAGTAGGGGGTCGGTCAGTTGAAATCTCAAACTCACATACAATACTCAAGGTCGGATATCCTCCATATATATGTGCCTTCCTCATAAGTCCGCCATGCAAAGCCAATCTACTTTAAGATCGTCCAGCGTGTTCGACACACTCTTTAAAAGTCATCCACTGACTTAACCATTGGATAGGCTATGGGTTGACAGCCAACCCAGCCTTTCTGACGAGCTGTTCTACTCACATGAAGCTTGGCTCACTTACTAGTGGTATGCGACCATCGGTGACCAACAGGCGACTTTGGACCCTTCACCTACAAAGCACATTCCAAGATGTTTTAGCCTCTTCGACATCCCCATACTTGTAATCATTGTACCAGTGATTCCCCTTAAACAAATTCTATTGTTTGGCGGACTTGACCCGTAATAGCTATGTTAGAAAAATTTCGATTTTTCAGTCTTTTGGATGTTTTTAAATTGTTTAGAACTCTAGCAGTATTCTTACAAGTTTCCTAAGGAAGGCAACTTGATGTTCGCATCATCAAGGATGTCTTTCACCAAAGGGTTCCTGTACTAACATGCCCTTAAGTTTCAACGATCCTCGAAAGGCAATGAGTGCACTTCAATTTTCCCATCTTCATAGTGAACTAAAAGGCCATGATGTCTTTTCTGCTCTATGTATAATGTCACTTGCTCCTTTTGACTCGATACATTTGTTATGCAATCTTGAAGGAATACTATTTCTTTGGTCTCCATTGTTGAGATTCTAAGCTTTGCTATCTTCGAGCCCTTCGGTGTTTGTTGTGCTTGTTTTTCTAGGATCCATCCTTTTTGTGAACTTAATCCTGATCTTGATGGTCTTGTCCAATCGATGTTTCATTGGAGTTCTTGGTGTTACTTTTTGCTAGGGTCCCTATGACGTTTATGATGGTCTTTAATTGCTCCATCATTGCTCTGAACTCATACTTGGTTACATATTTCTAGTTTGGAGTACTTTCGAGTGTGACTCTTACCGTAATGGAGCAAAGATCACCAATTAAGAATAATGTGCATTTCCATATTAACACCAATTATTACAACATATAAAATACAAATTTGTGTTGGAAGGGTAGTGGCTATGGGAGTCCGTAGCATTGTATTTATATTATTAGTGTTACAAGGTGGTGGATACATAGCCCTTTGTGGGCCTCATATGGGCCTACATAAGCCCATTCATAACACTTCCCCTAATCCAACCATCATTGTAAACTCAACATATGAATACTTCAGGATTCACAGTGCTTATGAGTGTCAGGGGGTGGAAACTTCTGAATCCTGAGTTAGGGAGACTTACCTCGTTAAAACCTTTCGCTATGGAAAAACCCAGTAGGAAACCCAATAGCTAATGGAAAAGAGTACGAGTCTCTTTAACTTCCCCTGATATGTGGGTATCACTAGGGGTGGATACTTCTGGATCTAGAGCTAATGTAATTGCCTCATTAAAACCATTGGGTATGGAAAACCTAGCGGGAAAAACCAATAGTTAAGGGAAAAGAGTACAACTCTTCCTTAACTCCCCATGTTCTGTGCAAGCTTCAGGCTTGCAGGTCTCTTAGGCATCTACACATCAATCTAGTTTGCAACATTTCAAGAATAAATACAAAATACAAGTATTGCTCATCTATGGTAGCTGCTAAATCCAAAGGAGCTGGAGAGGTGTTTCCTGTCTCATCGCCTTTGATGTAGCCTCCTCCAGATTGAGCTAGGAAAGTGGCATGGTCTGCGAACTTGGTAGATATCTCCATTTCTCTAGACTTTGACCCATTCATCACTCGTCTGAGAGGTACTTCAGAGCATAGCTACATGCTCTTAATTTGCTTCTTAGATGGTGAGCTTCTTGGATGGTGAGCTTCAAGGAGGTGGCCATTCCTTTGTGGTGGTCATCACAATGATATATTACCTGCATCTGCAAATACATTTAATATGGAGGATGGTCCTTTATAATATTGACCTTTGGAGGTAGCACAGAAGATGCGTAGATCCGGTCTAGTGGCACATTGTGGGCGCTGCACTGTATCTGGCTAACAGATTTACTGCCAACACTATATTGGGATGCGTACAGTTTGCCAGATAGAGAAGTGCTTCGATGACACTTAGGTAAGGTGCTTCAGGACCTAGTATATCATCTCCCTCTTCCAGTAGACAGAAGGGGTCTTTATGCAAATCCATACAACCTATAGGTGTATTTAGTGGATTACAATGGTCCATGTTTCTTCATCAACTTCAGGTGTATGAAGTTTAGTGTCACATGATTTTCATCTTTTGGATGATATTTTCATCTGCTAGATGATATTTTCATCTTTAGGATGATAAGTCTGTAAGCCAAGACATGTCTTTATTTTTGCCTATGTCTTGCATATCATATTAGGCTTAAACATATTTCGGTTTTCTCTTCAGGAGATCCGATGAGATTCGAGTCTTTCTCAAATAATTTTATTTACTCTTTAAAGATGCAAAGACAACCTTTTAGTAGGATTCATTGTTTAAGGAACTCTCTTGATTGTATTTTATTATTTCTCATAGAATAGATGTCCCAAAGTCTATTCATGTCATTAATGAAATTAGGAATGAATCCTTAGGGGTATGCCGTCATAACATTCAAAGCAGCATATCCGCAATTTCTTTTGCCAATAGTGAGGATTTCATAACCATAACCAGGGAGTTTGATACATCATTTATATTTCATAAGTGAGTCAAACTCATCTTCCTTTATTACTTCCTGGTTTCAGTGAAAAGAACCTCTACGGTATAGGTTATACCTTATAGCATATGAATTTATTTATATTTTATACAATACTCACTATTGCCATAGGTTTGATACCTTTTGATATCAGGAATTTAGGTCCAAACCCTTCACATTTCATAACTGAGTCCTGCTCTGCTTATTTTTGCCTCATTCCACATTTTTGGCCAATCACGTTTGCTTTTTTAGCAACTTAGTGTGAATCGATTAATATCATTTAAATGACAAAATGAATCGTGAAATAACTGTCGACAAGTGTGTTTTTTAATCCAAACACCTTCCCATGTACGTATAGTATTCATTTATATTTCATTTTATTCCAAAATTTCCTCTATTGTGGGTCTAGAAAGGGAGACGATATAGAGATGAGCTCACTTTCTTGTAGTGGTATTGTTTTAAGGTCTCCATGAATTTTCTTCTATTTGGAGACTCGTGGTCTGTCCTCTCTTACTTGAGGACATCCAGTTCTCCTGCTGGTGGATTTGCATCCATCATTTTTGGTATGTCAATTCTAGCTTGATTTTTAGCAGTAGGGATGTGTGATTTTGACAATATTCGGATTGTCAGTAACTTTGTCCGATAACTGTTTGACAGTTTCATAATTATGGAGGATCTTCAGGATCTCATCAAAATTCATAATTCTCCGATAATAGATTTTGATATTTTGATGGTCAGCTGAGATTTAAGCTCAGGAATGATGGTGACATCTAAGTCGAACCTAGTACTGGAAAATTAAAGAGTTCTGAATGTAAAGGATCTTCAGGATATCCTCGTCATTATCGGATCTATAAATGAGGGTCCATCAAGGCATACTCTATGAGATGTGCTTTTAAATGCTTCCCCTGTTTGGAGTACTTGGAATCTATTTATCTAGGGTGATTAAGCCCGATAAATAGTTCTAAGGCAGCATTCTGATGGTCTATAGTTGTGCTATGTGATGTGGACCCATCAAGGCACAATGTATAAGATGTGCTCTAAACACCTCATCTATTTAGAGTTCTAGGAAACTATATATCTGGGGTGATCAGGCCCTGATAAATAGGTTTTAAGGTTGTGTTTTGATGGTCTGTAGTGTAATTGCATGTCTCCATGCAGTCACCAGCAACTGTATTTTTAACGGATGAGTAATCCGTTTGAATCATTTTAATGATTTACTCATATGAACCATTTTTGGGTGTGAACATAATCTTCAGGATGTTCAACTTTATTCCAGTTTGCAAATTATGGTTGATTTTCCAATATTATCCCATTTGCCCACCATTTAATAATGTGTCCTCTTTACTTTGACAAAAGTTGGACTGTGGTTGGATAATATGATTACTTATGACCATTTTTAGAGGATATATAGATGAGTACACTAAGGTACTTCATCAGCCTGTTGTAGGGAGTGGATAAGTCCACTTTTATTCCTCAACTACTCTTAAGAGACCTAAAGGTCTTATTGTTTTATTTTAATGGTGACAAATTTTATAAACATATCTTATGAAATTCTATTTAAGGAAGTCTTGCGAGTCAATGTCCACGTGTAGTGGAGATGATCTCGTAATCATTTTTCCTTTTAAATGGGATAATGAAAGCTCACCCTTCTGAGGAATCTTTATGTTCTTTAGGTTATGATTATAGGATTGAGATATGATGTCTTGCATCATCACCGATCCAGTGTGGCATATTATGTCGTACCAAAGTTAAAACTTGGACGATTTTATGCACTTTAAGTGTTCCATTTGCTTCCTCTTTTCGAATTTTTATAGGACTTTTGAAAGTTCATTTGAATGCTCAAGTATAGTCTTCAGGCCATAATTTCTTGAGTCATTCAGTAGGGATTTTGTTTTGACGAATATCCATCGAAACTTAGTAAGTTTCTTTTTCATAGAGTAGTGGGCATCCTTATATAAATTATTCAGGTTTATAATTCTTAAATCTCAAGTCAGGCATCCCAAAATAGTTTTTGTTACGACACTTTTGGCTGCCTAGCTGGTGTATCGATGAAGGTCGTCCCCAGGTGAAGGTCGGCCTCAGGTGAATATCGTCCGCAGGTGAAGGTCGCCCCAGGGGAAGGTCGTCCTCGGCGTCCTACCTTAAATGTCTCATGGTGAAGGCTGGCGAAGGTCTCCCGCAGGTGACCTACATTAAATGTCTCTTGGCGAAGGTCTCCCGCATGCGACCTACCTTAAATGTCTTCTGGCGAAGGACCCCTACAGGCAACCTACCTTAAATGTCTCTTTGCAAAGGTCTCCCGCAGGCGACCTACCATAAATATCTCTGACAGGGCCTAGCCCATAAATATATCTGACAGGGCCTAGCCCATAAATATCTCTGAGAGCCATTAATGCTCGAGGTAAATGACGAACTGACAGGCACCCATCATGTCCCCATTAATGCTCCTGCTAAGCTCCAGCTGGCTCAAGCGAAGCAGAAGTGACAACTGATCGGACGGCGACCAACCGACATTCTCCACTATAAATACCCCCCTCCATCCATGGAGAGAGGGGGCTGGTAGGTCTACAGGTAAATTTCTTCCACCCAAACTCTAGCTGGTCGAGCGTTGGCTCGGTCTCCTTGTAGATTGGCCACGTCCCTTTGAGCCATTTTTGAAGTCCCCACACTGATTTGAGCATCGGAGGGGATTAGGTCGGACCCCAGTCCGACCCTCCCTAACGAGCTGTTCATAGCGCATGGAGCTAAAGACAAGTGTCTTGGAGCTCTTCCGAAGGTCACCGAAAGATCGATAACTTGCCCTGCCCACTGCCTACTCAAGGCCCGTAGCTTGTCACTCAAGGTCGTCGCCTCAAGGCCCGAAGGTCATCCGGCTCCCGTAGCTCGTCCCTCAAGATTGTCACCTCAAGGCCCGAAGCTCTTCTGGCCTAGCGAGAGCTCCTAGCCCGCCAAAGCGATGACCTAGGTGTCTTCATCACAAAATCCCTCTCTGCGACGGGTAAACCACCTCTAATCAGTGTACCATTAATTCCCTAATATACAAATTCATTGTTAAGCGGATTTGACCTGCAACAATTGGTGTCGTTTGTGGGAACGAAGGGTCACACCCATGTCAGGTTCCACATCGGTGAAGGTCGTCATCGGCGAAGGCCGTCCCTTAGACGGCTTATCTTAACTATCTCCTGCGAAGGTCATCTTCGATGAAGGTCATCTTGGTGAAGGTCGTCCCTCAGGCGGCCTACCTTAAATATCTCCGGTGAAGGTCGTCCTCGGTGAAGGTCGTCCTCGGCAAAGGTCGTCCCTCAGGCGGCCTACCATAATTATCTCCTGTGAAGGTCGTCCTCGGTGAAGGTCTTCCTTGGTGAGGGTCGTCCCTCAGGCAGCCCACCTTAAATATCTCCGGTGAAGGTCATCCTCGATGAAGGTCATCCTTGGTGAAGGTCATCCCTCAGGCGGCCTACCTTAAATCTCTACACACATGTCAAGGTTGGCTATACGTTCGAGAGCTCAAGCTCTCATGGGACGACCTGGAAGATGAAGTCATAGGTTTTTGCTCTATTTCTGACATATGTCATTATGTTTCGACTTACACACTCTTCGCGTTTTTCTTGCGTGTGAGAAATTCTAGGTCAAGGTCGCCTTGATCATTTGTAGCAAGCAACATCGTCGCAAGGAAAGATCCGAGGTAGGCTTCCAAGCCGCGCCCCCGATAGGCCGCCAAAGGACTTGGGGCAGGCTTCCGAGCTGTGCCTCTGTCCTTCCAAAGATCCGTGGCAGGCTTCCGAGCCATGCCCCCGATAGGTCGCCAGAGGACCTGTGGCCGGCTTCCGAGCTGCGCCCCTATCCTTCCAAAAATCCCGGGCAGGCTTCCGAGCCGTGCCCCCGATAGGTCGCCAAAGGACATGGGGCAGGCTTCCGAGCTGAGCCCCTATCCTTCCAAAGATCCGGGGTAGGCTTCCAAGCTGTGCCCCCGATAGGTCGCCAAAGGACCTGGGGCAGGCTTCCGAGCTGCACCCCTATCCTTCCAAAGATCTGAGGCAGGAATCCGAGCCATGCCCCCGATAGGTCGCCCACATGCTCCTTCGCGCTACAAAGCTTGCTACCAAACAAAAGGTACGAAGATCGTCTCTAAAACTTTTCTAAGTGTCTACTCAAAATTCCGTGTCTCCTCCACCCAAAGATCGTCCACACCGAATGTTGGGACCAATTGTTACGACACTTTCGGATGCCTAGCTGGTGTATCGATGAAGGTCGACCTTAGGTGAAGGTCGGCCTCAGGTGATGATTGTCCGCAGGTGAAGGTCGCCCCAGGCGAATGTCTCCCACAGGTGACCTACCTAAAATGTCTCCTGGCGAAGGTCTCACACAGGCAACCTACCTTAAATGTCTCCTGGCGAAGGTCTCCCACATGCGTCCTGCCTTAAATGTCTTCTGGTGAAGGACCCCCGCAGGCGACCTACCTTAAATGTCTCCGGCAAAGGTCTCCCGAAGGTGACCTACCATAAATATCTCTGACAGGGCCTAGCCCATAAATATCTCTGACAGCCATTAATGCTCGAGGTTAAACGACGAACTGACAGGCACCCATCACGTCCCCCATTAATGCTCGTGCTAAGCTCCAGCTGGCTCAAGTGAAGCGGAAGTGACAACTGATCGGACGGCAACCAACCAACATTCTCCACTATAAATACCCCCATCCATCCATGGAGAGAGTGGACTGGTAGGTCTACAGTTAAATTCCTTCCACCCAAACTCTAGCTGGCTGAACGTCGGCCCAGTCTCCTTGTATATTGGCCTTGTCCCTTTGAGCCATTTTTGAAGTCCCCATGCTGATTTGAGCATCAGAGGGGATTAGGTCGGACCCCAGTCCGACCCTCACTAACGAGCTATTCGTAGCGCAGGGAGCTAAAGACAGGTCTCCTGGAGCTCTTCCGAAGGTCGCCGAAAGATCGATAGCTCAGCCCGCCCACTGTCTGCTCAAGGCCCGTCGCTCGTCACCAAAGGTCGTCGCCTAAAGGCCCGAAGGTTGTCCGGCTCCCGTAGCTCGTTCCTCAAGGTCGTCGCCTCAAGGCTCGAAGCTCTTCAGGCCCGGCGAGAGCTCCTAGCATGCCAAAGCGGTGACCTAGGTGTCTTCATCACAAAATCCCTCTCTACGACGGGTAAACTCCCTCTAATCATTGTATCCTTGATTCCCTAATATACAAATTCATTGTTAGGCAGATATGACCTGCAACAGTTTTCTATTGGACTATTCTAAGGGTGAAATGCTATTGACAGCATACGTCTTGAGGTGTCAATGTGGATTACTGTGTTATCCACAATTAATAAGGCATTGATTAACAAAGCATATTTTATTACAGATACTAAAAACTAAGCATAGAATTTGCAGTATAAATAAATGCATAAAAGTATAAAAATATATGTACTGTTGTTAGTGCACAGGTACGAACCCAAATTGAGTATCCGGATACCCGGCCCGTTCAGCATCCGCGATCCAATACCCTAGCACTCTAAGCGGGTTACAGCTGAGTCGGACGAACGGGTCATTCGACCGTTGGGCTAGCACTGACATTCAAGGGAAGGTTAATGGGGCCGAGTAAATGGGCAGCCGTTAGCTCGAGTCCTGGAGAAGATCGTGTCTCAATCAATGAGGGGCGGTTACACATCGTCAAGAAAGAGCTGCCTATAAATAGATTGACTAACAAAGGTAAAGGGGTTCCATCTTCAGGGTACGAGGTCTAAGACATAGAACTCTATCTTCTTACTTTTACCATTCTTATTTTCGAGCTTGCGTCGTCAGTCTCGAGGCGAACCTCCGTGGGTCGATCTCAGCTACACCAAGCTTCCTCTCTTCCTTAAGTTCCATACTAACGTAAGCATCGGAGGTGATTTGGGTCGGAACCCAGATCCCACCCCCCCAAACGAGTCCATGTGGTGCAGACCGGTGATTACAGTCAAGCATCGAAGGTCGACGTCGAGCTCTCTGATGTGTCCATATTTTCCATATTTTTACAGCATCATTTCATCTCGTTTCATATCATATTCATCTCCGAAATCCATATTTTTATATATTAATGTGTTCCTAACGCCATATTCTAGTTTTGCATAGATTTGTAGATTTTTAGGGATTTTGGAGCGAATTGGAGCGGATTCGGGACATGACCACATCCAACGCATCCAGGACGTCATTGGCAAGGCTCCATGGGAGTTTGCCACAGTTTAGAAGAAGATCAGAGGAGAGGAGGAGAAGCAAGCGAGAGAAATCATCAAAAAGCCCTCAACCCAGTCAGTTTCCCAGGTGACTCGGGCTGAGTAGCTTACAGCTACTCGGCCGAGCTGACACGCAGATACAACATAGGAAACGGATACTCCCACTCGACAGAGCAGCTAGGCGACTCGGCCCAAGTCGACCCAATACAGAACACAGATTCGAGCTTCTCCCCAAGACCATGTTACTCTACCGAGTAGGTCACCTACTCGACCCGAGTAGCTTAAAGACAGAGCAGCATTTTGGAGGCAAGTTCGAGTTCGGACCCCTTGTTACTTGACCGAGTAGGGGCCTACTCGACCGAGCAGCCTGCATCAGAAACAAGCAAGAAGAAACAGCGAACTGTGGCCAATGAGTTGACTCGACGAGCAGCCACCTGCTCGGTCGAGTTCCCGACATGCCCAAGCAACATGCGGGCCCAACATTCCAGAAAACTGAGATTTATTTGTGGGGTCCATGACCCTTGTATATAAGCACAATTCCTTTAATATTTTGGACATCAAGAGTTTTATTGTAAGTTTAGATTTAATTTAGAGTTTTGGATCTAGGTTTTTAGATGGTGTGCCGTCGTTAAATTGGAGAAGAAAATGACTTGATTTTTATTGTGCTTTCTTGCTGGAATCTATTGGATCTTAATTCTCTTTGATTAGCTATTGACATACATCGCTTTTGGTACGTATTCTCATCTTTTATATGTTTTTGATTACTATGATGAATTCTAGGGTTAACATCCAATCTTTCTTTACTTTCTGTACCATGTGTGAGTAGTTCTATCGAGAGGTAATAGATTAGCCCTAGGATCTTAGGAAAAAGATGCAAATTTAGGATTTTTAGGTTGCATTGGACATAAAAGGGTGAGTAGTTTGGTTGATCTAACAAAATCCCTAGGAGAAATCTTACTGAGATCGTGCACACGGTCGGTGAAATCGATTAGCTTAAGGAGTATCTTATGGATTTAATTAGGGAGTTAGTGGATTCAACCAAGGCTCATGACCATGCCCGGCTCGTGTCTTGATGGGATCCACCGACGAACTATACCACTAATTGACGGCTACCGCCATTGCATCAATGAGAGCCACCAAAATACCTTGACGCTCTAACACACGAGAGTGGTGCGAGTTGAGAGCATTCGACCCACGAGAGTAGTGAGATTATTGTAGATCCTTAATGCACATATCGTATGCATCTATCGTGAGAGCGGGGTGAATACGGTATATTAGATTCAAGAATCCTAGATGCATGAATTCACACCCTAGATGCTATAATCCCCAATAAAACCAATGCAACATAGAAGTCCTAACCTAGCATCGACCTCCGATGATCCTAGCAGAGTCCTAATGCCCTAGTCTCTTTATATTGATCAAACATCACCAATCAATCAATCGTTCAAACTGACGGCTACCTCTTTCTGAGACTTAGAAATAACCTGAGATCAATACAACGCTACTTTCCCTGTGGGATCGATATCTTTTATATTATAACTTGACATCGTCCGCTTGCGTTCGTGAGCCCGAAACCGATACTTAGGAACCATTCACTGCCTAGCATTAGTGACACTGCCAGGTGGCTTTTAGGTGTTAGTTACGGGTGCATCAAGTTTTTGGTGCCGTTGCTGGGGATTGTACGGTATTACTTAGGCTATTTTTATTTTGAAGAAATTGTTAGAAAATCTTACCATCTTTTGTCTTTCCATCCTTTTATTCTCTTTTATTACTTTGCTACTCACGGTATTCTTCTGAGTTTTTTTGCATGATTACTCACCTCGGAAGCATTGACAAGGAATTACTATTTAATCCCGAGATCAAAAAAACCGTATGAACACTCAGAGCTTTGACAAGGGGTCAGACATCTTCTGATCCAGTGGCAGAGCGTACCACCACTCCGCCTCATACTGGGTCCATCCGGGACCATATGAAGCCAAGCTATGGGAGTACTTCTTCTATTTTGAGGCCGCAACTGGTGGCAGGTAGCTTTGAGCTTAAGACCGGGTTAATTAATCTGATGTAGCAGAATCCCTTCCATGGGCATCCACATAAGAACCCGAATCATCATATTGATACTTTCTTGGCGAAGTGCGACACATTCAAGGCCAAAGATGTAAGCGACGATGCTATCAAGCTTAGGCTCTTTCCTTTTACTTTGAGGGACAATGCCTCATATTGGTTGCGCGCTCATCCTTCCAACCACTTCACCACTTGGGGGCAACTGGCTCTAACATTCGTGGATAAATTTTACCCACCATCCAAAACGGTGAGAATTCGAGGAGCCATCTCTAACTTCAAGCAATTGTCTCAAGAGTCTCTTTATGAAACTTGGGAGAGATTTAAAGATCTTCAGCACCAATGTCCACATCACGAAATCCCGGATTGGGATCTAGTTCAGAGTTTCTATAACGGGCTCCAGCCGAGCACAAAGATGATCATATATGCCACCACACAAGGCGCCCTTTTGGATAAATTCCTGAAGAAGCTATATCTCTACTGGAGCACATGGCTGCAAACAACCAACAATGGAGCGAAGAGAGCTCCATCATTAAGAATCCAGAGGTAAAAATTGTTAGTCATCTTGATACTCGCATTGAAACTCTTTGCAAGCCGGTAGCAAGAATTGAACAACGGTTGGATGCTATTCCAACCACCTCTAGCGCTCCAGCCTACTCTACCCATGAAGAATATTCAGAGCAAGGCTATGTCCCTAATGAAGGATCATATGATGGAACAGACATACCACCTGAGCAGGTATATTTTGTGCAAGGAGATGGACAGAACCAATGGCAACATCCGGCGGCGAGAAATCACCCCAGATTATCTTACGGGAATCCAAATGGTGAGCTACAACCTCCACGGTTTCAAAGGCCGCCTCAACCACCTCCTCAACAACAAGGGCCGCAACAACAAAATGGGTTTAGGACATCTGGGTCCTACAGACCGTCGGGGTACTTCAATCACCCCCCTCCACAACAATATGCACCGGTGCCACCAAGACCCAACTTGGAGGCCACGTTGAAAGCATTCATGAGCAGACAAACCAAGTTCAACAATAACACCACCGCTCAATTCAAGAATATTAATACCTCCATTGATGTGCTTAAAGGTCAGATGTCTCAACTCGTGAAGACGCACGGAAGATTGCCCTCACAACCGGAGCCCAATCCTAGGGCTCAAGTAAATGCAGTAGTTGCCATTACCACACGAGGAGGAAAGAAAACCGACACTGTAATGGTGCCGGTTTCTAGCAAGGCAAGCCAAGAACTGACAGTTCAAGCTCAAAATGAAGATGTTCCTATTGGAGATGATAAGGAAAAGGCTACCGATGAGCCTAGTATTATTGGAGAGGGAAGGCTTCGCCTTCTACCTTGCCCACCACCACCACGACACTGTAGTATCTCATCAAATTCTAATCCAATGGATGCCGCCAAAGAAAGGGCAAGTCGACCTCCTCCACCATATCCCCAAAGATTTGCATTGGCAAAGAAGTATGCTAAGTTCATGGAGCTCCTCAAAGGTATTCAACTAAACATTCTTTCATGGATGCTATAACAGAGATTCCCACGTATGCAAAATTTTTGAAAGAACTCATTACAAGAAGCGAAAACATGAGGAGGTAAAGCTTTTAGAGGACTCCACATCAATTATCAAGAATCATCTTCCAAAGAAGTTGCCGGATCCCGGGAGCTTCACGGTGCCGTGCTCCATCGGCGGCACCCCTATTAGCTGGGCTTTGATAAACTTGGGAGCGAGCATTAGCTTGATGTCTCTTTCCATTTTCAAGAGGCTACACACCGGAACGGAGCTTAAGCCAACCGACATGTCCATTCAATTGGCAGATCACTCCATCACGTATCTGGTGGGCATAGCACGGGACATCATTTTGCAAATACCGCCCGGGCTTTGCGTACCGGTGGATGTCATCATCATGAATATGCCGAAAAAAGGGAGCTCTCAACTCATATTTGGCCGTCCATTCATGGCGACGGCCAGAGTACTAATAGATGTGCGTGAGGGAGCACTTTCAATGAATGTGGGCAATACAGAAGTGGAATTTCATCTACAAAAGCCTATAAGGGAACGTGCCCCTCAAGAAGATGTGAGCTACCTAGAGCTCTTGGAGGATGAGGCCACAAACGACTATGCCATGGAAGAAGTCACCAAAGATCCAATGAAGGTGAGCATTGATAACGACGGTGATGTCGTACATAACAAAGTGGTAGCCGCCTTTCTACGAGTACTTGACGAGGAGCCTCCGGACACACACTTGCACCACCGAGATCCGAGAGCTCCTATCCATGTAATGCCCTGCGTAGCTACTGCACATGTACTAGAGGGGGGTGAATAGTACTTTAAAATAATCAAGAGTGTTATTCCTAATTATTGTGCAAACACACAAACAACAATGCGGAATAGACTACAAACAACAAGAATAGACAATGCAAACAAAGTATGTAACGGGTTCGGATCCACCCAAGTCTCCCCGACTTGTTCCCGGTGATCCTACGTCCCAACCACCCGGATCCCCTCCGGATACTTGAGTTAGAAACCACTAACCCAAGATTTTGCACTATGAAATTCTTGTAGAAAAACCTCTACAAGACCAAATCATACACAAATGACATGTGACTCCCACAACCCGGGATCACACCCTCTCTCACAACCGAGAGACAAACTCAAATAATAAATGAGATGAAATAATGAAACACTTACCACAAAATCCTATGCCTTGAGTATACTTACCAAATTAGGGCAAGAATGGATTTTGAGGAGGAAGATGTCACCAAACCGAAGCTCCACCAATATGATCAGCGATCAAAGGCTAGGATGGAGGATGGTGACTTGGATTCAAAGCCCTTGGCTTGAATGGATCACAATCAATGAATCTCTCTTGAGGAATAAGAGTGAGGGAGAGATTCTAGTGAGAAGAGATAGCTTTAGAATGGAGTTGATTTGCTTCTCTTTGATTTCTCTAAATCCCAAAATATGCAGCCTTGAATACAAGGAAAGAACCCCTCCAAGTATATATAGGATAGAGGAAAGAGAGAGGAAAAATCGTGGCAAAAAATGCTCCAACGGCTCTATTCTGAAGCAGACTAGTGGGTCAAAGAAGGATCACTAACCGACTAGTTTCTCAACTAGTCGGTCGGTGATTCAACATGAACCAACTAACTGGAGAACAGCCAAAAGAGAAAGTTCAGACATAAAGAACTAGTCGGTCTAAGAAGACTTGCCAACCGACTAGTTTCACAACTAGTCGGTCGGTGAGTGTGCTTTGACCGACTAAGAGTCGAAATAGTATAGGCTGAATTCAAGTTGAACTAGTCGGTCTGAGAACAAATTCCAACCGACTAGTTTCACAACTAGTCGGTCGACAATTGTTCTAAGACCGACTAACTCGAAACAGTAGCTCAGGCTGAAATGAGGCAATGATAACTAGTCGGTCTGAGAAGGATTCCTAACAGACTAGATCGTCATCTAGTCGGTCAGTGAACCTTCTTTGACCGACTAATTGATCAACAGTGCCAGGCTGAATTGAGCAAGGACATCTAGTCGGTTCAAGAGGAATTGTCGACCGACTAGATCGTCATCTAGTCGGTTGGTTCTTCTACTTGAACCAACTAAGATGCACTAGAAGCCGAGGGAAGAAGCGATAGGCTTCAGGAAAGTTTCTAATGGCTTCTAAGATAATCCTAGCTCTAAGATATGAGCGATAAGAAAATTATAATGTAAGTCCTACTCAAGGCTTAACATTCTATTCTATGAAACTAGAAGACATAAAATTAAACATGACGAACCGTCTTCAAAGCTTCAATCTTCACTTTAGACTTCAATAAAGCTCCTTGAGCTTCAACGAAGCTTCAGGCACACGATCACGCGTTTTGAGAAGTCTTGAGACGTCGCTTTTTATGTACGTAGTAATTTGGCGACGATCTCCATAACTGCGCTCACAACGTGTTAGTTCATGATATTTATGTTTGCTCATCATCAAAACCAAATCCGGGGAATCAATACTCAACATTCTCACCATTTTTGGTGATGACAAACCAACATAAATAATAATCAATAATAATAATTCAAATGAATTTTACTTACTCCCCCTGCATTGATGACATGTTAGTTCCGTATTCAATAATAATCATACGCATCAAGCAGACGAGGAAAGTATAAAATGTGAACTCAAATATCGAAATGTAGGATCTAAATCCATTTTTATATCTTGACTCCCCCTGAATCTAACATATCAAATTAGATTCATGCTAAATTGCTTTGAATTATCATTTAGCACATCGTCATTATTAATTCTCTCCCCCTTTGGCATTAGCAAAAAGAGCGGGAGGAGATCAACGACAAAACCAATGGCTAAAAAATAAAGGCATGAGAGTCGAAGAATGCGACCATGGTCCAAATGACACCAATGTAAAATACCAAATGTAAAATACAGAAGAAAATCAAAGCGTGCCAACGTGACCATAGTCGAAAATCGAAAAACGAAATCATCAAAACTCAAATCAATTTCACTTATTGAGTTATTGAACATACTCTCCAATATCAACATTCTTGGTTAATTTAGTGCATGGAAAACAATTCTATGTTTTCATAGAAGTAAATCTATTTAACCAAAATAATCGTCGAGCGACGAAGTCAATATCAGAGACATAAATCCAATGTGAATACCAAATGTAGCATGCAAAAGTGTTATGCCAAAAAAATAGAACATCATAAAACTTATGGCATACACAAATCTAGCACACTAGGATACTAATTGAAACAAAATGATACCAATGTACATAGTCTACAAATGTATGTATTCAACACACATGGATACCAAATGTATATCAAATGTAGGAATATACTTACAACATTAAGCTCCCCTTACTTTGGTGCATCACTTAATCACCATCAACTCCATTTGAATGAAAATCCTTTGCAAATCAAAGAGTTGGTAGGGTTGGTATCCCATGGTGGATTGAACCTAGAAAAACTTAATATGGAGCTAAAAATTGATTTGTTGCTCCTTTTCTATTTCTTGAGTACCTGAATATAAAATATCATTCCATGGTACCCAAGGACATTGGGTCCTAAGAGATTAGACCTTTGGAAGCCAAGTCCAATTGGACTTAGACTTTCCAATGAAATCATCATTATGCACGACATTGATAAAATAGGAATTCATGTAAGCTTGTTTTTCATGCATGCTTGTGTCCTTCGGACTCCAAATAGTGAAGATTTTGGGAGCCCTATTCCTATTGGGAGCATGCATACGTTGTTGATGTCTACGTGATGCATGTCGTGGATAAGCATATAACATATGATGAAATGGTGCATGATGATAATCATTCATATAGTAATGAGGATGAACATATGCATGTGGAGGAACACGTGCATGAGTGTGTCTCACATGGTGTGCACGTGCTCGTGGATGTGGAGCATAAAAATCATCATACATGTGAACACGTGGAGTAGGAGGTGTGTTCCTACGTGGCATGGTATACATGAAAGCATGACCCTTCTTTGGAGGTCCACCCAAAGTGGCTTTCTTTCCAAACGAGGGTGTGTACCTAGTGGAAGCACCATTGGTAGAAGAACTACCCATGGGGTGTTTACTCCCACTAGTTGAGACATCGGAAGTTGGCCTAATAAAGGTGGCGGACGATTTGGACGAATCTCCCATCTTATACCCCAAGCCAATATGATGATTGGCCGGAAGTAAGTCATTTAGGATATTATCCAAATGGCCCTTAACTTTATTGAATTCATGAATTCGGCCTAATGTGCACTCATACTTCTCAGTGAGAGAATGCATAGAAGCATCCAAGGTGGACACTTGCGATGTGAGTGCACAAACACGTGACTTGAGATTCTTATTCTCAATACTCAAAGTTGAGTTTTGAGACGTCAAATCCGCTATCACATGTTCATTCGAATCCTCAACATGAACATGCTCAAGTTGAGATTTGAGATTTACGATCTCATTTCTCAACCCTTCAACAACGGTGTCGTTGTTGACGATGATAGGCTTAGGCGAGGTTTGAAGACTAGTTAGCTCATTTTTAGTCTTAATAAATCTATTAGCCAATTTAGAAAACTTATACCAAAGTTGTTCGTTGGCTAATCTAAGTTCATCCATAGTTACCTCTTCGCCTTCATCCTCGCTTTCATCCTCGCTTCCATCCTCGCTTTCATCGGAGAAGGTCTCTTGATCACGTTCCTCTTTTCCCATGAAGCACGTGTGTGCTTTCTCCACTTGTTCATCATCCGACTCTCCACTTGAGGAGTCCTCTTCGGAGTCGGTGAATGTGCCGACAAGCCCTTTCTTGTACCCTTTCTTGTACTTCTTTGACTTGTCGAACATGGATGCCTTCCACTTCTCCTTGTGTTTGTTGAGAGGACAATCCGGCTTGATATGTCCTGGCTTATTGCATTTATAACACACGGAAGTAGAAGCATTAGTTGAACTAACTTTAGATTTATTCCTAAAGTTACCTTTTCGGAAGAATCGATCGAACTCCTTTGCCATACGGGCAATGGATTCTATGTCCAACTCGTCTTCCGACTCTTCATCATCGGTAGATGGAGTGGCCTTGTACGCAATCGCCTTTTTCTTTGGCTCGTCTTGCTTCAAGTACGCCTTCATCTTGTCCTTCATCCTGATCTTGCTTTCCTTGCGTACCTCATAAGACATCAAGGTACCCATTAATTGTACAACAGTATACTTATTCATATCGTTACCTTCCTCGATGGCAAAGGTACGCTTTTTCCAACAAGAAGGAAGTCCGTCAATAATCTTCGCGAATTTCTCCTTTTGGGTGTAGATCTTCCCAAGAGCTTCCAATTCGTTGGATATATCCACGAAGCGTACTCCTTCATAGTTTCACCATGTTCCATATGAAACAACTCGAATTCTTTATTAGCAACAACGAGTTTAGAGTCTTTTACCGTACTCGTTCCTTCGTGCAAGATGAGGAGTTGGTTCCAGATTTGATATGCACTCTTACATGTGCATATCTTGTTGAAGTCTTCGGGCTCCAACACACATTGCAAGGCATTCATTGCCTTGGCATTGTTTACCTCCGTGGCAACCTCCGCGGTAGTCCACTTCGTGAAATCTTCTTCGGGCTCGACATACTCCGTCAACGTGGCTCTCCATAGTGAAGCGCTCCGGAGGAAGGTTTCCATCCGACATTTCAAGTACCCGTAGTTGGTACCATTGAAGTGAGGAGGCCTAACTGAGGATTGTCCTTCCATAACTGAAGAAGCAACTTCACGATTCTTAAAGACGCTGTAGTCGTTGTTTGTCATAGCTATGAACCTTGGCTCGGATACCAATTGTAATGCACTGCGTAGCTACTGCACATGTACTAGAGGGGGGGTGAATAGTACTTTAAAATAATCAAGAGTGGTATTCCTAATTATTGTGCAAACACACAAACAACAATGCGGAATAGACTACAAAAACAAAGAATAGACAACGCAAACAAAGTATGTAACGGGTTCGGATCCACCCAAGTCTCCCCGACTTGTTACCGGTGATCCTACGTCCCAACCACCCGGATCCCCCCTGGATACTTGAGTTAGAAACCACTAACCCAAGATTTTGCACTATGAAATTCTTGTAGAAAAACCTCTACAAGACCAAATCATACACAAATGACATGTGTGACCGGCGCCCCGTTTACGGTTTGGGCGCGGTGTCGTTTTACCGCAAGTGCACGGTTAGTGTAGGGTGCGGGTTTATCGAACTCAGGGAGGTGGATGGCTTGAATGGCTACTAGCCTCGCCTAGGTTGTGTGCTAGCTACGCGGACAATGTGGGTGGAAGTGTAGAAATAAAAGAAAGAAATGAAAAATACACGAAATGAATCCCCGCTAACACGGGCTAGAGCATTCATGACACTTGGCATTTGACTTGACCCAGGATGAGACATTGCCCCAAAAGGTGGTACCTAGCGTCCATGGCTCGATATTCCAGTCGGTGCCAAGTACGCTAGGCATACCTGGTTCCGGACGGTGGGCATTCCCATGTCCATTAACACCTTCCGCAACCGGGAGCATTAAGGCCACAATGATAACTCCCAACACTTCGTCCAAGCCGTTCCCACGCGCGAGGACTCAATGTCTACACTAGGGGTGTGAGCTGTGGCTAGGGAGTCAACCGCCATGTTTATTCCCCCTTGGCCCGACGGTCAGAGGCGGTCTTTCTCCCGCCAATGACAATGAAACACCCCCGCGTAACCCTAATGGCCAAATTGGTCAAATGTGATTTCTAGCAATACATCAAAGCGGATCTTGACTGGACAAGCACCGGACCCCAATCCCCAACACAACTAGTGTGTTGCCATATGAATTGGACCCAGATTGCTAGAAATCCCCATTGACGCATTTCATCGAACGCATGCCATGCAACCAAGCCAAATGTAAATTTCCAAGCATCAATCCTACCCTAACCCGTATTAGGGTTCATCAACACTACTCCATGGTGAGAAACATAAAAAAAAGCAAAACAAATGACATACAAACATTCACCATTGAGCAAAATGAAAACAATACAAAACAATAGAAAATGAGAGAAGAAAATACTTAGCTTGCAGTTGAGTCTTCAATCCATTACAAGATTTATTGAACAAAAGACCTAATCTAAACTAACCTAAGCCCCCTAGCAAAGGGGCTGAAAAAGCCCTAAAAACTCAAGAAGAAGCTCCCCAAGTCGTGCCCCAAAACTCAAATATATAACCCCTCAAAAACCCTCTTGGTTCGGGTCCAGAATTGTCAAAACCGGCCCACCTGATCGGGTGAAAGTTCACCCGGTCGGGTGGGATAAACAGAGACTACGAAACTGCAGAAAATGAGGTCACCCGGTCGGGTGGATAGCTCACCCGATCGGGTGAAATGAAATTCCAGACTGCTTCCAATTTCAGCACATAGCTGCGCTCAGAAAATTCCAGAAAAATCTAGAAAAATCGGATTTGGGAATACGACCTATCGTTGGAAAGATAACAACGATGCCGACTCTAGAAAAATAAGAGATCACCCAAAATCCTTCTGTAATGATAGCAGATCTTCAATGAATGAGTAGCGGTGCGCGAAAGGGGACGAAAAGGCCACCCGATCGGTTGAAATGTCAACCGATCGGGTGAGTAGCTTGTTGCTTTGGCCATCGCCTTCGGGAGCTTCAACCAGGTGCAGAGGAGAGCGGGTGGCGTGACTGGGTCATTGTTCGGAGGAATCGGCTACAGATGAACCGATCGGGTGAAGGTCACCCGATCGGTTCGAATTCAGCTCCATTTTCCCGAGAACTTTGACGGACTCACCCGATCGCTGAACCGATCGGGTGAGATGCTCTTTACTCCAGCCTCAGTCCGGGTCGGATACGCGTGCGTCAACCGATCGGGTGAGCTGGTCCACCCGATTGGTTGAGGGCTGAGAAATAGCAATCTTCAACGTTTTGACCATCTGGATCGCGCGTGACTCCTCCCGTTGCTCCGGGGACTCAAGATATCGTCGTTTTATGTCCCAAATGCTAGAAATTCCTGCAAAATACCAAAAACACGGAAAAGTGAAAGAAAACAAGAAAACACGAGAAAACGAATACAAGTCGACGGTAAATAACGGAAAAATACGGAAGAAAACGTGCGCAAATATATGAAATATAAACGCACGTCAAAATCCCCCAAGCTGAACTCTTCCTCGTCCTCGAGGAAGACGAGTGAGAGTAGGAGCTCGGAGGGAGAAAATAGAGAGAAAGAGAGAAAAAGAGAACTCTATATCCTAGATCGCCCGTCAGGGCCAACAAAATCAAAACCGACACACCAAGCAAGCAAACGCCAAATCACATCACTAAACCAAGGAATACGAGTCCAGACAAGTGTCGTGGGCCCACGCGGTGAAGCGCGAGTGAGTGCGGTCGTGTGCTAGCAGACGGTGTCACTATCTATGATGTGCAATAAAGCTCCATATACACATACCCAAAGAAAGACCCAAATATCGATTCAATTTGAAATTGCGGCGAATATTAGCTCAAGCATGCATGAGAATAGAGCAAGAATCGAAACATATCATGCATTAGGGACTCCACAACTAGGGTTAAGGAAATCACCACACTATAGCCTAGATAATAGCTAAAAAGTTCCTAAGCCAAGTGTTTTCGAAAACGATGGGGGTTGAGATGATGTGGAGAAGAACACTCGGTGCAAATTCTCGCCTTCCCGTTATTCTCGGCAAGTAGGAAAATAATCACACGGGAATTTTTTTTTGGGTTTTGGGTATTTGTATATTTTTTTCTTTTTGGCTATACAATTTTTTCTTTCTTTTCCTTTCTCTTCTTTTTGGGTTTTTCTTTTCTTTTCTCTTTTTTTTGGAATTTTGGGTTTTTGGCTATACACATGTGTACTCTCCCAAGTGGGAGAACGGTACACGACGAGGGGATTTGCACCAAGTAAAACAAAAAAAAGAAATCGGAATCTAAACACTTAGGCAAAGGAAACTATTCTCGCTAGTTAGAGCATGGGCTAAATGGGTTATCCTAGTCCTTAATTGTGGAATCCCGACACATGCGAATTGAAGTACACGATATACATAAAGCATGCAGAAGCAGATATGAGAAATAAATACCGCATATTCAAATCGAAACATGATAATCTAGGGGTCAACCAAGGGTAGGTATATAAATCAAAATCACAAAGTAGAAGTACACCACTAGCTAGTCACGATACACGACTCACAAAAAGCTAAGTGGACCCACGATGCGTGAAA
Source organism: Scilla litardierei (assembly GCA_030789695.1). Lineage (NCBI taxonomy): Eukaryota > Viridiplantae > Streptophyta > Magnoliopsida > Asparagales > Asparagaceae > Scilla > Scilla litardierei. Next base: position 40,893 of record JAULAV010005596.1, read on the forward strand.
TGCAAGAGGACTCGGCCTCCTAGGGTTAGTGAATGTGATTATCGAAGCTATCCTAAGTGTGTGTGTGATCATGTGGCAATTCGTCATATGGGGTCATCTCTAGGAGAGAGGGAACAAAAGATGAGAAGAAAAAAGAAAAACACGATGGAAAACGACTCAAGAACGAAGAAAAAGAGCACAAATGACGCACATAGTGCGACTCCCCCAAGCTGAAACTTGCATTGCCCTCAATGCAATAATAGTTTATACGGGAGGGCAAAGAAAATGGGGGGGTGCGCACCGACACAAAAAGTGAAAAACATGAAAACACATGAACGAAACTAAAAAAATAAAGAAAAAGAAACACTCAAATAAAAGATATAAAACACGACGAAAGAACACATAGACATAGACACACAACAACGAAACGCAAAAACATGCACACTAATCGATTCCCCCAAGCTGAACATGACAATGCTAGCGAAATGATATGATCAATGTGATGCAGAAATATGCAAGGGGAAGATCGGAAAAGAAAAGAAAGAAATCAAAATGCAGGAGAGACGGTGTGCTCATTCTCCTCGGAAGAGGATGTGGGGTGTGGGCAGTAGAAGTGATAGAAGGGCACGACATGAAGGGTTATTATGATGCAAAAGCAAATCCTAGATACGCTCCCCTCGCTAATGAGAGGAGACGAGATTATTCTAATCTAAACTAGAAAGCGGTAAATTTTTACACTACTGGATTAGGATACACCTGAGCATAGGCGGATCCAAGATCTGAAGTGGGGCAGGTAGCTGCTCTAACTGCTCCTTCTGTGGCTCCGCCAGAAGCATTGTGCCACGTGTGCCAATGGACCCAAGCAATGCACCTCCAAGCATCCCTCGTAGGTGTCCACCTGTGACCTGCAAAGGACGAGGTGCATTAGTCCATGGCAAGAAATTATTTCCCAAAATAAATGTATCCCAGAGATAGTCGCCGATAAATGATGGTAAAATATATGAAATGTGGCGAACACTCCCTGGAAATGGTATGCTATCCTCTGTGCTAGCGACGATCAAATCCCCGCTCTCCATGTGAAGTTGCTCTCCAGGTGGTGACACACCGCAGCATACCTCAAGGGAAGTCGATCCTGTGTCCTGCGAGAGATATGGTGTGTCAAAAATATAAAAGTCTAAAGGAATAGGACGTGAAAAGCGAGACTTAAATGTGGAGTGAGAGTGAGTATGAAAATCTCCCTGAATAGGGGCAATATGCTCAAGTAGATGCTCAGCCACAGAAGAAGTGGAGCGTGACGGTAGAGGTAGATGTGGCTCGGGCTCCATGAAGTGGACGATCGTATCCAAGCCCTCATGCACATCCTCCTCGATGATATGCTCATACTCCACCATCTACCCGATGTCCTGAATGACATCCTCGTGGTTGATCACAGACCAAGGAAGAAGCTGCGACAGAGATGGCTGTGGAGGTGGATGTAGAGCGGACCCCTCGTATGTGGTCATGGTGTCCTCGTCCTCACGCACATCCTCCTCGCCGGTATGCATAATCTCTGTAAACTCCTCGATGCTCTCATAGGACTCATGTGGGGTATCCAAATCAAGACAAGAAGTCTCTCTCACAGACCCTAAAGAAATCACCACATCCTCACTATCATCATCAAAAAATGCTTCGTCATCCAAGTGGTAGTGTTGGAAAAATGGGGTATCGGCTTGAGATGTGTCTATGGTGGCCGATGGCTTGGTGGTCTCAACCATGAAAGTGGGTATATCCTCTCCTTCATCCCCTCTCCTTGGTGTAGGCTCGGTGATTGGTACCATCAAGTTTTGTAATATTTGGCCTTGGTTAAACATGGCACTTTGAAGGAGAGACACGAGGCTTGATTCTTCTTGTGTTTGTGGAGGGGTATAAGGTTGAGAAAATGGATGGGAGGTGTTTGGGCTAAGGTTGGGTGAAAATGTTTGGCCTTGGGGGAGGGGGAGGCTCTCAAGCGTAAATGGGCAATCATAATACACGTGCCCCGCCATCCCACAAGTCTCACAAACCACAAATGAATAGGGATCGTAGCCTCCCATCTGAGCATCGAAATCTGATCTCCGCATGGCAATATCAAAGATACCTGCACAACAAAAATAAGAAAACTAGAGAGGAGCGTCAATAGCACAAGAGAATAACAAAAAGAAAATATAATGGTGGGGAAAAAATTTCTTCTTTTTATTAAAAATTTTTTTTTTGTTTTGTTTTTATGCGTAGTCTAACGAACCCAAGCTAAGATAATATCAAACCGAACGCCTCCCCAGCAACAGCGCCAAAAACTTGACCGGCACCCCGTTTACGGTTTGGGTGCGGTGTCGTTTTACCGTAAGTGCACGGTTAGTGTAGGGTGCGGGTTTAACGAACTCAGGGAGGTGGATGGCTTGAATGGCTACTAGCCTCGCCTAAGTTGTGTGCTAGCTACGCGGACAATGTGGGTGGAAGGGTAGAAATAAAAGAAAGAAATGAAAAAGACACGAAATGAATCCCCGCTAACACGGGCTAGAGCATTCATGACACTTGGCATTTGACTTGACCCAGGGTGAGACATTGCCCCCAAAAGGTGGTACCTAGCGTCCATGGCTCGATATTTCGGTCGGTGCCAAGTACGCTAGGCCTACCCGGTTCCGGACGGTGGGCATTCCCATGTCCATTAACACCTTCCGCAACCGGGAGCATTAAGGCCATAATGATAACTCCCAACACTTCGTCCAAGCCGTTCCCACGCGCGAGGACTCAATGTCTACACTAGGGGTGTGAGCTGTGGCTAGGGAGTCAACCGCCAAGTTTATTCCCCCTTGGCCCGACGGTCAGAGGCGGTCTTTCTCCCGCCAATGACAATGAAACACCCCCGTGTAACCCTAATGGCCAAATTGGTCAAATGTGATTTCTAGCAATACATCGAAGCGGATCTTGACTGGACAAGCACCGGACCCCAATCCCCAACACAACTAGTGTGTTGCCATACGAATTGGACCCAGATTGCTAGAAATCCCCATTGACGCATTTCATCGAACACATGCCATGCAACCAAGCCAAATGTAAATTTCCAAGCATCAATCCTACCCTAACCCGTATTAGGGTTCATCAACACTACTCCATGGTGAGAAACATAAAAACAATCAAAACAAATGACATACAAACATTCACCATTGAGCAAAATGAAAACAATACAAAACAATAGAAAATGAGAGAAGAAAATACTTAGCTTGCAGTTGAGTCTTCAATCCATTACAAGATTTATTGAACAAAAGACCTAATCTAAACTAACCTAAGCCCCCTAGCAAAGGGGCTGAAAAAGCCCTAAAAACTCAAGAAGAAGCTCCCCAAGTCGTGCCCCAAAACTCAAATATATAACCCCTCAAAAACCCTCTTGGTTCGGGTCCAGAACTGTCAAAACCGGCCCACCCGATCGGGTGAAAGTTCACCCGGTCGGGTGGGATAAACAGAGACTACGAAACTGCAGAAAATGAGGTCACCCGGTCGGGTGGATAGCTCACCCGATCGGGTGAAATGAAATTCCAGACTGCTTCCAATTTCAGCACATAGCTGCGCTCAGAAAATTCCAGAAAAATCTAGAAAAAATGGATTTGGGCATGCGACCTATCGTTGGAAAGCTAACGACGATGCCGGCGCTAGAAAAATAAGAGATCACCCAAAATCCTTCTGTAATGATATCAGATCTTCAATGAATGAGCAGCGGTGCGTGAAAGGGGACGAAAAGGCCACCCGATCGGTTGAAATGTCAACCGATCGGGTGAGCAGCTTGTTGCTTCGGCCGTCACCTTCGGGAGCTTCAACCGGGTGCAGAGGAGAGCGGGTGGCGTGACTGGGTCATTGTTCGGAGGAATCAGCTACAAATGAACCGATCGGGTGAAGGTCACCCGATCGGTTCGAATTCAGCTCCATTTTCCCGAGAACTTTGACGGACTCACCCGATCGCTGAACCGATCGGGTGAGATGCTCTTTACTCCAGCCTCAGTCCGGGTCGGATACGCGTGCGTCAACCGATCGGGTGAGCTGGTCCACCCGATCGGTTGAGGGCTGAGAAATAGCAATCTTCATCGTTTTGACCCTCTGGATCGCACGTGACTCCTCCCGTTGCTCCGGGGACTCAAGATATCGTCGTTTTATATCCCAAATGCTAGAAATTCCTGCAAAATACCAAAAACACGGAAAAGTGAAAGAAAACAATAAAACACGAGAAAACGAATACAAGACGGCGGTAAATAACGGAAAAACACGGAAGAAAACGTGCGCAAATATATGAAATATAAACGCACGTCAATGTGACTCCCACAACCCGGGATCACACCCTCTCTCACAACCGAGAGACAAACTCAACTAATAAAAGAGATGAAATAATGAAACACTTACCACAAAATCCTATGCCTTGAGTATACTTACCAAATTAGGGCAAGAATGGATTTTGAGGAGGAAGATGTCACCAAACCGAAGCTCCACCAATATGATCAGCGATCGAAGGCTAGGATGGAGGATGGTGACTTGGATTCAAAGTCCTTGGCTTGAATGGATCAAAATCAATGAATCTCTCTTGAGGAATAAGAGTGAGGGAGAGATTCTAGTGAGAAGAGATAGCTTTAGAATGGAGTTGATTTGCTTCTCTTTGATTTCTCTAAATCCCAAAATATGCAGCCTTGAATACAAGGAAAGAACCCCTCCAAGTATATATAGGATAGAGGAAAGAGAGAGGAAAAATCGTGGCAAAAAATGCTCCAACGGCTCTATTCTGAAGCAGACTAGTCGGTCAAAGAAGGATCACTGACCGACTAGTTTCTCAACTAGTCGGTCGGTGATTCAACATGAACCGACTAACTGGAGAACAGCCAAAAGAGAAAGTTCAGACATAAAGAACTAGTCGGTCTAAGAAGACTTGCCAACCGACTAGTTTCATAACTAGTCGGTCGGTGAGTGTTCTTTGACCGATTAAGAGTCGAAATAGTATAGGCTGAATTCAAGTTGAACTAGTCGGTCTGAGAACAAATTCCAACCGACTAGTTTCACAACTAGTCGGTCCACAATTGTTCTAAGACCGACTAACTTGAAACAGTAGCTCAGGCTGAAATGAGGCAATGATAACTAGTCGGTCTGAGAAGGATTCCTAACCGACTAGATCGTCATCTAGTCAGTCGGTGAACCTTCTTTGACCGACTAATTGATCAACAGTGCCAGGCTGAATTGAGCAAGGACATCTAGTCGGTTCAAGAGGAATTGCCGACCGACTAGATCGTCATTTAGTCGGTTAGTTCTTCTACTTGAACCAACTAAGATGCACTAGAAGCCGAGGGAAGAAGCGATAGGCTTCGGGAAAGTTTCTAATGGCTTCTAAGATAATCCTAGCTCTAAGATATGAGCGATAAGAAGATTATAATGTAAGTCCTACTCAAGGCTTAACATTCTATTCTATGAAGCTAGAAGACATAAAATTAAACATGACGAACCGTCTTCAAAGCTTCAATCTTCACTTTAGACTTCAATAAAGCTCCTTGAGCTTCAACGAAGCTTCAGGCACACGATCACGTGTTTTGAGAAGTCTTAAAACATCGCTTTTGATGTACGTAGTAATTTGGCGACGATCTCCATAACTGCGCTCACAAAGTGTTAGTTCACGATATTTATGTTTGCTCATCATCAAAACCAAATCCGGGGAATCAATACTCAACAATCCATACGGCCAAGGAGAGCCACCTTGAAGATGCTTGCCAAATACCGCCTAATGGGATCATCGGTAAACATGACGGGCGTATCTCGTATGCGCCCAATATTCATTGAAAATCTTGAGGGAGTCGAGCTTACGACTTAAAACAAGCACTTATCGAGAGGCAACCGGACTTTCTATCCCTTAGCTTTTGTTTTTCTTTTTGTTTTACTTTTCTTATTCGAAAACAAAATAAATACGCTTTTAATTCTAAGAAAATACGAAAAACTCAAAAATTTGATGAGTTCGCCCCTTTTCAGGTTGAACGATGAAGAGAGCGCAACAAACGATGAAAGGAAGGAGAAGGAACCAAGGAAAGAGCACCTAAGAGAAATACAAGTTTGGGGGGAAGTTACAGGAAACTTGGCCGAGTAGCTACCCTGCTCGGTCGAGCTGCAGGGAATTGGATAAAACAGGCAAAAACAACTTCTGGAAATTAATTGCGACTCGACCGAGTAACCCCCTACTCGGTCGAGCTATAGTACGAGCTGCAAAAAACTGGATATTAAGGCAAAAAGTGGCTCTAGAAATTAATGGCAACTCAACTTGATAGCCCCCTACATGGTCGAGCTACAGACAGAGCCCAAAAAGGTCGAAAAACAGCACCCTGGAAGTCTTAATCGACTCGACTGAGTAGCTGCCTACTCGATCGTGCTACAGGGAGTGAATTCTAAGCTTAATTTTTAAATTTTAATTTTTTATCTTGCATGACTCGATTGAGCAGTTATAGCTGCTCGGCTCGAGCAGGGACTTAAAGTTGGGCCCACATTTCAAGCTGAGCCAGCTCGGTTTAAATAACCGACTCGATTTTATTCTCCCTTAATTACATTCCAAATCTCCCCTAAATTCATACCGAGCAGCCCCATCCCTAATCCTCCCCCTACTCGACTCCTCCTCAACCGCCGTCTCCGCCGTCTCCTCCACCCGCGCCGCCTACCGCGTCGCCTGATCGGTCCGCCCCGCTGCCCTCTCTCTCCTTATCTTTCTTTCTCTCTCTTTCTCTCTCTCCCCCTCTCTTTCCCCCAATTCCCCCCCCCCCCAAAGCATCGCTACTGCAATTCGTCGGAGCATCGCCGTCGACGCCGCCTAGGGCCGATGGCGATAAACCCCCCTCTATCCCCCCTCTTACCCAAGCTCCGGTATATCGCCGAAGCCGCCGTGCCGTCGCCGCCACCGCCCGAGCACCACCTATGCTCAGGCAGCGTCCGAGCTCCTTACGCCCTATCCCCCCTCCTCCACATCCACATCATCATCACTATCCTCCTCCTTATCTTCCCCTTCAATTCGCCCCCCTCGTTAATTTTCATATTTTTTCGCTCTGATTCGACCTATATTTTTGAGATGCCTCCTGATATATTTGTTTCTTCTTATTGCAGGTACTACAACGTGCTCCGAGGAGTCGTCTGGATTAGGAGTAGCTTGGGGGATCGATCTGTTTTCGCAGCATGCACGTGCTTCCAGATTACTTTTGCAGCGACACTCAGCTTGGGTATATTCCTTCCTCTCATATTTATTTTACCACAGTCCGTCGTTTGTACCCACCGCACGATGCCGCCTCGCCTTAGGTCGCGGCCTCCACCCCATCCCAGGAAGAGGGAGGCCGACATTGGCACTTCCTCTTCCCGATCGTCACACCGCCCATGCTATGCACGTACCCCCATGCCCGAGGAGGAGGAGTAGATGGGACCCTCTACATCCTCGTCTAACTCCTCCCAATCCCCCTCACCCGTGCCTCTAGACATAGAGGCACCACTCCTTCCACCCACACCCCCCCCGTGCCCACACTGTTGCTCCTCCCATCCCCACGACCGCTCCACCCCATGTCCCGTACCTCCACCAGCACCCTTAGGAACTATGGCATCGTCTTCCGAGACGACGCTCACCGTGAATGTTTCCTGGCCATGTCCTACCGCACCATCGTCCCACCCGCTTCGCGCACATAACCACCATTCAACGCCTTGGCCTCCTGCAGTGGGTCCTTAGGCTTTACCAGGTCATTGGTTTTGACCGCCCCCTCACAGTCCATGCACGCACCTACACACGCCTCACACTAGAGGTGTTGAGCTCTATTGTCGTCACCCCAACTGGTGATGGCATTAGCTTCCGGCTGCTTGACCACGACGTAGTGGTCACACACGCCATGATCCGTGCACACTTCCACTTTCCTGCCATCCCCAACCGCAGACTTGCTTTCTCCCCAGACTTCGAGCCCACCGAGTTCGATACCGAGCAGTTTTGGTATCGCATCACAGGTCAGCGAGGATATCGCCCTAGTAGAGAGAAATCCTCTTGTATCGTCCACCCCTACCCCCGTTACGCCCAGCGCCACCTCACCACCACTCTCTTTTCTAGGCCAGAGGTCGGGACACTCTCTCATCCTGAGCTTTCCCACCTTATGGGAATGACTCGACCTCTGCACTTCCACCCAGACGGCACCCTCCACCCTTTTCTACTGTCCAACGCAGCCCACTGGCTATGTCATCACCTCCTTCAGACTGCCCACGCCGCCACCGATATCTGCTGCGGCAGATTTTTCACCATTTTCGCCCAGATGCTCGGCCTAGAGCTCCCTGATCGTCTAGTGACTCCCCCCGGGCCTACCTTCTTGACGATGGATGTGCTCACCCGCATGTCCATCCTCAGGCCACACAGTGCGCATCACTGGATTTACCTTTTAGGCGCCCACTATGAGCCGTACCTCTTCCTACCCCGCCCCGCCCTCACCCATATCACCCCAGTCATGATTGACTGGATCACTCCCCGCATTTTTCACATCCCCCCATCCATGTCCTGGAGCCACCTGGAGCACCAATCATCGACGACATCGACGACTGGGTGCTTAGTTCTGACGAGGATGAGCCCGACCTCGCTGCCCTCGTGGTAGCCCAGCCACCCTACCCTGCACACCCACCACCACTTGGGAGCACTTCTGTTCACAATTCTGCCAGTGCTCCCACCACCACCCCCCACCCCCTAGAGACATCGGGGACTGTCTCCACCTATTTCCCCTAGGTCACTACTGTTGCCTCTACCGTGCCCGGACGCGAGGGCACGGTCGCTCCTACTGCTCCCGACCTTAATTTTTCTACCACCTTGGAGCCAGCCGTCACCTCCGCTCCCGAGCCCACCGAGCCATACTTTCCGGAGCTGGACCCTGCTAGCACCCTACCTGTCACAGTGGACCTTCTCACTTTCCTTCCTACCACTTTAGGGTCCACAGTTTCTCTATCTGGCACCACTTCTACACCAGCATCAGCTGTTTTCTCCGAGAGCATCGCGGTGTCTGTCACCACTTCTGTTGCGGCGACGTCTCATATTTCTGATGCTGTTGTTACTTCTGTTTCTGCACCGGATCTTGGATCCATTCCACGCACATCCTCTT